>NNCF01136066.1:206663-227545 GCA_002313205.1 Laupala kohalensis | reverse complement strand
GGAGCTAGCGCTCGCCATGACAGCTTGGGAGCCGTAAATGATGCTGTGGTGAACAGGCGGGCAAACACCGGAAAAACATGTAATAGCTACAGCCGAAACTGACCGTAGATAAACAATATCAGTACCTACAACTGAAGAAAGTATTTCCCAGAAGAAAAATTCACTTTTATCTGGGACCACCCAAGCAGGCCGTCAACGTACCCGCATGAGATGGACCAAAGAAATTAATACTTTTATCATGCGTACGTATTGCATGATCACAGAATTTGAGACGAACGTAACTGAATACAGACAAGAACTACACCGTTTAATCATTGAAAAATATCCTACCACTAATGTGACTCAACAAAGAATAGTCGACCAAAGACGAGCAATAGTTACCAACATCCTCATTCGCAAAGCAATTTTGAGTCAATTAAAATCAGTGGTGGAGTTGATAATGCGACAGAAGCATCAAGATGACAGACAGCAAATGGAAACCTCGAATCTGTACCTATTGCGGACCAAGTGAACGAAGTAACTGGACAAGAAACTGATCGTGATCCATATCCACAATCGCATCCAAACAAGACCTTCAACAAAATAATAATAATAATAATAATAATAATAATTGACTATAATTATTTAATGATAACTGGTTTCTCCTTGGCAGATCTACCTGAAGAATGTTTTTAAAACTGGATTGGCTTCATCACTCATAAGCGTACGCAGGTGATCAACCAGATGACTTTGACTAATTTGCTAAAGCACTAATTGATATTCACAGTTTCACACTGGACATAAGTAACATTATGTAAATAAGAATAATCATATATTCTTTCAAATGTGTAAAAAGCTAGTCGTATCGAAAATCATTTATTTACGTGTTTATTGAGTGTAATAATGTTTGTTTTGAAAAAAATTAAACTTACCGTTACAACCCGAATCCTGCAGTATCTCGTTATATCTTTTATTGCGACATAACAGCTTAGTGCTCTCACAAAAATAGCAAATTTTCGTTGTTTATTATGTTGTTCAAAATAATATAGTGTTGGGTCATATTTTTAAAAAACTTACATCTACGCATTTTCACACAATTTACATGTAATGAAGGACGTCTTGCTAGATACATGGAAATATAGTAAATGTAATACCTGTCTTTATCGCCACAATATTTTTTTTTCGTATCTTAAAAGTGTAAAAAAATTGGCAAACTTAAACCTAACCTATGTTTTATGTCGAATAATTCTACTACATATGAAAACGAAGCGTGATTTATAACACTAATTTTTTTTAGGATCATAAGTGGTAAAAAATACCAATAGTCTTATTTTTGTTCTAGAATGATTAGAATAAAATTTGACAATCTGCCTCTATATTACCTCAATTAAAAATGTTACCAACACTTCTATGGTATTTGAAGTTTTTTATACCAAAGAACCCATTGTTTATTCGACGTATATACTCAACATCTACGTCACAGGAATTGTCCAGACTTAATCAAATATTGATGTTGACCTTCTTGATAGGAAGAACAACTTGATTCGAAGACACTGTGCCAACATGGTAGATAACAAGTGATTGTTCTAGACACGGATTGCTATAATAACACGTTCACTGATTATTATACATCTATATTGCTCATAATTTCCTTATATATATATGCCTTCGCTCAGTCCATCATTTCAGAGTCACTACAAGCTTCTAAGTGTTCAACATTTCTGGGTTCTACCTAACAGAAAATAGCCATTTGAACATGAAAGGAGTTTGCGTTGTATGTCTTGTGTTGATCGGAGTTGTAACCCTCGTTTCATCTGCTCCGTTTCCATATGGTTCTGGATTATCTCATCACAAACATTTTTATCAGCATCCTCATGAGCGTCATCATATGAGTTATCACATTCACCCAAAAGGCCACCACCACAGAAGAATGAAACATAAACATCACAATGGGCACCACCATAATAAACACAATAGGCATGATGGCGGACACTATAGTCATGATGGCGGACATTATAGTCATTATTAAACTATATTCTGCGCATGGAATAACCTAATTTTCTTCAACGATAAACCACTCGGCGATTCTAGAACCAGCAGCGAGTCAGATTCTACCTCATCAAGATGTGATTCTAGCGACTTGTTGCTCTCGACTCTTAGGTATTGCGATTTTCTAATAACTCATTTTTAAGGTTTAATGTGTTTCGTTTCCAAACGTGGAAGCAGGTATTTAGCTACAATCTATGGGTTCTTCATTAATTTTTTTTCTTCTGAACAATGGGTTTTTTGTATCTTTTATGTATTTGCTTCTTTCCTTATGTGTGTAAACTATACAATTTATTCAAATAAAGAAATTGAAAAAAAAGTGTTGTTCTGACTTGCATTAACTAAGCATTTATTTCCAACTTTTCTCACGTGGTAATTGAGGTATTCTTTCCTGCAAGTCCATAATATTGGAGGTTGCTAAAGTTATACAAACCTGAATTTTAACCTCACCTTAACCCTTTTCTCTCCAAAAAAAATTATCTTTCCAAACAGACGCGGGGAGGAAACAATTACTTTTGACCGCTGATCTCAATGATTTCCATATGTTGTGAGCGTACATGGCTCTGTTCACGATCTGCGTTTATTTTGTCCATACCTGGATGTAGCAGATGCTTCTTTTTTACAATAATACTTTTTAAGAGTTTTTTTTAGAAGTCGAGGTGTATTTTTTTTACTGGTTTATAATTTTTTACGGGTGAATAATATATTTGCCTGTATGAAAACATTATTTATATCATAGATGGTTTCCCTAGCCAATATAAAAACCAAAATAATTTCTTTAATATCTTGCTCCATGAAGAGTATTAAAGCATTCAAGAAATATTGTTTTGAAAATAAATAAATAAACGAAAAGTTAGACTGTTACTTCTAATCAATTACAAAACATTTTGATAACGATATTTTTTCCATATTTACTTTTCATATTATGCTACTTTACTTTTGTAAATGTAATGCGTTAGTTCCCATAAATAAAACGATGAAATCATAGCCCTTGCCGTAGTCGAAATTGATCAATTTGGAATACTCAATGGCTTTCCTTTCTTCAAAAAACGTGAAACACCAAATTCCAGAAGTGTCAATAAGGCCTCATGCGTTTGAGTTTCACTGAATACTACTTGAACATTTTGTTAACCGTCTTCATTTTTAGATTTCGATGTTGTTTGTCCATCCCTTATGTTCCATGAAGCATTTACGAAGCATTGGAATATATTCTATTGACACTGTAAATTGAAACTGGTTTCCGGATTTGTTGGCATGTTAGTTTATTATGGCATTAGTAAACTTTTATTATTTATATATTGCTTGTACTTATATTATTCATTGGACTATTGTTTTTGAATATTCTGAAGTGAGAAGATTGTATTTTGCTTCAATATTCTTGGACGATTACAAGAGGAGAAATGAATAGGGGATTGCTAGACAACTGCCGTTTAGAGAACTTACTCGAAGGTATGCTACGAAAAAAATATGCGTGGGAAAATTCAACTGCTCCTGTGTTGAAGTCTATTTACGATACTGGAGTACCATTAATAATTTTGAAGGAGAAAACAAGTTTTTAAATGCTATAAACCACTTTTTCAATATCGGAGACACCTAAAACGGATATTTCCGTCAACATCTCACGTTCGCTCTTCTTTCTTGATTACAATAATTAGTCAGAAAAATAGACCCGAAATAAATACATAAATAAATTTAATATTTTGAATCACGTGGCTGAGCGATACCAAACTTCTAATCGAGGGAGAGTTTGAAGTAACTCCTGCGATGGTATTTATACTGAGAAAATTAAAATATTTGTCCCGTTGTGAAAATTAAAGTATATGTTTGGTCTTTTCGAAGTCATACAATGGAAAAATGGGAAAGGGACGATAAGTTTCTTTTATTAAAAAATACGTTCTCACTTTCCTTTGTGGCGCTGATGTCGGTGAATTGAAGTAAGACCTCAGAATCAGTATTTCTGAAATTTTCCATTCTTGACAGCGAAATGATTCACGGGCAGATGACAACAAGAAATAGAAACTAGTGTGGGTACATTTTCCTTTTTAAAATCTTTTGTTATAGAGCGTAATGGTAAGCGTAATATCTGCTACTGATTCCACAGACGCAATTCCTCACGTTGCTGCAGCATTACTTTTGTGAGGAAACGTAGCATCAAGAACCATTTTGTAGTGATGCTACAAGAACCATCATGTAGTGTCAAAAAATGACAAACAATTTGATAGTTTTGTAACACGGGTATAGAATTATTTATCAGCACTCTCAGCAACTCAGCATTGAACATACTTGTTCACGAACATTTTCTAGTATCAGTTATTGCTTCCACGCTACAAGGCTGACACGAGGAAAACTACTCCACAGAAGACCACGGCAATGCGGCCATGGCAGCGGAGGAAGGCTACCAATAAGAATCACTTCAACTTGCTAAGTATTTATTCTCGTAATAACGAGACCTGCATTTAGACTCAAGAATCACTTGATCTAATGCACCTCAAAATCCTGCACAATTCTATGGTTCTTATAACCGCTATCAATGTCTAAGCAGGTACTATTGTAAATAAACTTTAAGGATGTTACGGGGGGATTGCACTCAAAAACTTGAGTCCAGCGAGGGTTCCTTATTTTTTTAGTTCAGATCAGATGCGATCGCACCTCAAATTCGCCAATGTATCATATCGCAATTCTGCTTTAACTGGGGAAAGGGTTATTTAAGGGGATTTTTCATAAACATTTGTTTATGCTTTATGATATTAATTTATCCATTGTAACTCCGTAGAAGCCATTATTCTCGGCTTATTGGTTGCACACAACAACCAATTTCAACTTTGCAATTCAGGAGAAAATTTATGTAATTCAGCTTCTGTAATTTAAGCAAACTAAATGTATACTTTGTTAAAGTGTAATGAATGTGTTTTTGTGAATCTGAGACGTGTTGTACAAGAATCTCTTCTCATATCGTATCTCCTTAGCTCGTTGAAACATACGAGTCCCCACATATCCTCTCCTATGTGTATGGCGAATGGCTATTCGTTCGTAACATGTTCGTTCCCTGCTCTGGAAACCAATAAATAATACTGAATATCGATACTAACATTATAAATGAGGAGTGAGTTAAGTATGTAGAATATATAAAGTATTGCAATTGTAAAAAAAATTCGTCAACGAGGTTTTCATATTATTGATCTCAGATTATTTTTTTAGGTTGCACGTGTTGTGTAGTGTGGAGATCTAGTTGAGTCTACAACAAAACCTCCTCTTCCACAAAATAAATAAAACGTTTGGTTTCCAAATTTGGTCTTGTAATAATTTATTGATACAGAGACCTGTCTTGGTTGAACAAATAAAGAACGATTGAATGAAAGACACCGTATGACATACGGGAACCTGGAATGTCGTCTAGACTTGTGGTTTCGACGTCTGTGGCGACAATCCGTGTAGTTAGACCCTCTGGAAATTGTGGCGTCGGTGATGACGATCTGCTGGGCTCACGTTCGTGCGAGTAGGAGCGCTTCTTGTGAGGAGTCTAGCCGTGGTGCCTTGTGGTTTTCAAGTTCGGTAGTCGCGCCGTTCCGGGGGTGAAGATCCTCGGTAGCTGGCGTCGATGCTTGGAGATCTTCGCGTTGGCGAAGTCTTGAATTGAAATGTCTGGCGGAGCTTGGCTCACGTTCGGCTTGTCGTATTATTCTGTATACGCGTTCCAAGTCGTGGAAATGCGTATTGTAGCAAAGCTTGACGCTTGAATAATCTCGGAGCTGAGAATTGTCTATGCTCGTCGAGATGAGAAATTTGACGTATGCGTAGCACGTCTGACGCGACTGGTAAGTGCAAGAGTGATAGCTGGAATAGCTGGAATGACTGTTATTCGTCGCCAAGGGTAGTTCATCAAAGTGAAGATATCTGAGCATCTACCATATCAGATTTGGTTGGGTCTGAAGGGAGCCGGTCTTGTGGATGCTGTTATGAATAGTTATTTACCGTGGCGGCTCCTGTATGTTTACTTCCGCAATGTTTTCCATAGAACGNGTGTTGGCCGTGACTTTGACGCCATGCCTTGGAACTCTTGTGTACAGAGGGGCCATGCCGTGAGAGTTCGATAAATAAACAAACATGGCGAGAGCTTCTGATTTGTGTTGAATAGCGACGTGCATTTGTGATGCGTAGGAAGCTGTATTCGTAGGAACAGTATGGAAACTGTGTTCCTGAATCATCAACTACTTTAGTGCGTGCGAGCTGGTTGATGGGGCATGAGCTTGGGGGAGAAGTCGAGTGAAGAAGATGTTTGTTGTAGGAAGGACACCTTTCTTTCTACACACGATTACTACCAAATTGTATATCGTGGATAAATATGTCACTATAAGATGTAATTTATTTGTTCCTTAAGTAGTTTTATATTATTTACAACTCGAGAATTAAACTTATTAGTTCATATTTCAGACAAACGTTTTCTATATTTATTTAATTCCTTTTCACATATATGAAAAACTTAAGAGAATCGCAAATTATGTGAAATTACTTTCGACAATACACATCACTTGTAGGCAATGAGATTTGATTTCTTTACTTCACTGTATAAATATAAGAAATTATAGGAATATTTATAAGTAATTTGTGATTCGAATTATACCAATTCCATACGATATCTTGCAATTATATTCAAATTCTGTTAAAAACTATATTTTATCACAGTATTACGCAAACGTTTTTTACAGAAACTCTAATATCTTTTACAATGCCTATGAAGACCTTGCGAGACAACGAATCTCGAGATGTCGTTTAAATATAGAGAATGGTAAAGTTTATTGAAGTCAAGATCAAGAATATACAGAATATTTTTGTTATAGAAGTCCAAAATGTGTATTATAAAAAAATACAAATATTTCTTTAATAGCGGTGTAATGAAACATTTTATCTCGTTACGATTTACCCGCCGTACGATGTCTTCCAAATATGGGAGCCGTTTCAAATAGACCTACGATTGGTCGAACGAAACTTCCCCTGTCGAAGGGGAAGCAGGAGGAGAGAGGCGTTGCAAACTTAACAGATCCAAAACTGGTCAGATAGTGGGACTCAGAAAAATAAATGGGCCCATTTTTGTTATCAGTAGTGAACATGCACTTAATCAATTACTTTCCCACAAAAACCTTCAATAATAATTACAAAAAATATCCTTAACATTGATGGCAAACAAATAAACCCTGAAAAAATTTTGAGTACTGAGTGTAATTAAAACGTCAACTTTTTTTGTTAATCGTATTTTTAACTGTGATTATACGGTCCTTTTTCTATTTTTCTCCTGGCTCATTTATCGCATCTCGGATTGCACATGTTTGTGTATTCTTGGAATTTTTCGAAAAGTGTTTTTGTCGCTATTATCTCTGGACAACTTTTGATGTTCCTTACTCCAAGCTTTCTCAAATCCTTTATGTATCAACCCCTTTCAGCATCATAGAACTTGCATGTCTATATCACACGTTCAGATGATTCTATCTCCTTTCCGCACAAACTCATGTCGACTTCTCTCTTCAAGTACTGCTTAAAATGACTATGTACTGTTAAAATCTTTGTTTGATACTTTTCCGGGTTGAGCCAGCTTCTATTCTTTTCTCTAAAGCAGCAGACTCATCCACATCGTCCACCTCTCACCAGATTTTCTCTATTCCTTATACAGTAATGTCCATCAATGAGTCACTAATTACTTGGTTCTTATATCTTCCTTCAGCGACACGCCACTTGAGCGTTCAGTCCACTCCCTCCTTCTTCCACCACTATCTTCTCTGTTATACAAATACACGCACAGTTATATAAATCGAATTATTCGTAGATTTCCCTCCCACAAAAAGAAAAAAAAAGAGAAATATTTAACCTATTTCGCTAATTTCTTTTAATTGTTACATTATACTATCAACACTTTTTATTATTTCAACTACACTGTCTTGGTTGAAGTCAATAGATGTGAACCTAACACATTTTTTAAAAACAAATAAATATTCATTAATTCAAAAATAAAAAATATTTATTATAAATTTGCACTTCATTTCCATTCAATATACTTCCGGAGTATCATACAATCGTACTACAACTAGAACGTAATAAGGACAAAACGGAAGTAATAATTACAACCGTGATTTAAAAGGTACCTTTGTGGTTGTTCGGGGTTTTAAGGTACTGGTAATTTGTCAATTTCTTGATTTTTCTTTGAAAATAATGCTCAGCTGACGCAGGGGGATGTTATTCTCGTGTTCTTCGAGAATTTCAAATTGATTGGAGCACCATAGTGACCAAACCTTACCCAACCTATCACTTGTAATTTCTTCCAAAAGAATGAATGAATGTTTGTTTGCCTTTGTGCGTTCCTATATCATTCATCGAATTGTGATGACACTTTGGCAAGTTGTTGTGTACACGCTCGCAAAGATTTCTGACAATATTTTTAAATTACCAAAATTGTAGTTGAATACATAATTATTTATTAAGAGCAGAGTCACACTCCCAATGCCACATAGGTCCATGGTCACCCCCTAAGACGAAATATAATTTTTTGGGGAAGGGGATGGGAAGGGAAATGTACAAATAAATGAAAATGATTGATATTAATAGTGAGATAATATTTTTCGGAGCCGTTGAAATCAGTAATGGCATTCCCAAACTATTCAAACTTCTAATAACTATTCAACGTTCTAATAATGAAACGAAAGATCGTCAATGACCAATGGTATTACTGAGTATAAATATGAATAATGACTACATGACTCAGTGTACAAAGTACATACAATAACCAACAATGTCTTCTTTTTGCTTCGTGACTGAAACTTCTATAATACAACTGTAACTTCTATTTCATTTTTATGTCCGTTAGTCTCATCTAATACTTGGTCATTCTTAACATGTAAAGTTACTATTGACCGTAGTGGATTAAGACAGGTGTGCCCGCCCCGAGAACGTGCAGTGCAAGCCAACAACACAATCAAACATTTTACATAAATCTACACAGCACCTTTAACTTCCCTCTCAAAAATGTCTGGTGTTTCATTGGCTGGGCAATGTCCCCTCCCCCTCGATGCGCAACGGCACACCTTGCGTTATTGTACTATGATTATTGATAGGCCTGTAAAATGACGCGAAAATGACTATTTTTTAGGAATTTGGATGAGACAGGTTCAAATTTGATGAAACCTTCATTTTCTTTGCTTTACCCTATAGTTCAAAGAAAGAAAACTGAGTCTGGGTGGAAATGACCCCCCTCCGCTCCCGGAAACCACCCGAGGGGGCATATAGAGCAACAACTACTAAGTTGAAGATATTTTAAAAATAAATTGGTACAAGGGGTTTTCGATGCATCTTAGAAAAGAAGTGATACGTTACATACATGTAGGTAATGTAACCAGTATGTTAATTAATAATGAGGGGTGACGATGAGCGAGAAGATTATGTATACCAAAGGCATTGTATATCACGTAAATGAAGGTAATAGAAAAATTTATTAAACAAAGACAGTCTGGTATTATAGCCACAAACTGAAAAGTACACTTTGACAAAACTTTTTTTTTACATTTGTTTGCAGGTTTCTTTTGATTTTTGAGCGGTTTTATTATGTTATTTTAAAACTGAATATACTGGGCGTTGGGGTATTGGGAAAGGATTAAAATTCAATAAAACCACTTCCATAAATCTTAGTGACTTGAGTCTTTTTTCTTTTTTCAATTGATTTCATAAATCCATATCTTATCAAAATATGATCCCCCTTCCTGTATTTTCGGGAAAGGTTTTCGGTCATGAACCAATTTGAAAAATTCAAATCCTTTCGTCGATTATTGAGGAAAGTACTTTTATCGGATTCAGCACGGGTTCCCTTTTCGCCTTGAAAATTAAAAAACACAACCATGAAGGGTCTGAATCAAACCTTTTCTGCCGGTTGCAATCTCTTTTACTTTTACAATCGATATCTTACGTCCATATAGACGTGTCTTTCTTATAAATTTTTCAAAAAAAACAAACTCCAATTTTTTTGAAAATGTTTTTGGTCAATAACGAGTTGTAAAACTCGAACACAAATTCTTCGACTATTGAAGAAGGAACACTCATCGGGTTTGCCACCAATCCTCTGTAAAATTGCAGCATTATAATTTTTTTTTCATTTATTTTTTGCCTATTGTGTTCATAATCGTCTTGCCTTTAACTTAGACCATTGCAAGACTCTCATACTTTTATTTCATTTACTCTTATTCTATTTGCTGGTTTTTCTTCATTGGTTGCAGCATCAGGTGTTACGCAGCCACATTTCCCGTCCCTGTTACGAAGAGGCGGACGCTCATCTTCTAACGTATCTCCTGCATCTTAAATGGTTTCACGTTAATCTTGTCTGGTTTATGTATTTCACAAATACTTCATATCGTTAATTTGTTTCTATTAATCTCTCCTTATTCGCAACGTTGAATACTCCCCGTTTGAAAAATCGTAAAGATTCAGACATCTCTTTTCTATAATATATGCGCTCCCACAGTGTATTCTCCGTTGTTTCCAAACCCACTCCACCCATACAGCATCCATCTTCGCGTTTCATAATTAATCTAAATACATGCCGAATTCCCCATACTCAGTTAAGAATTCTTGAACAACTCCTCATAAAGAAGACCATTTTCTATTTTGTTTGCCAAATGTAACATCCTTGCAATGCTGCATAAACAATTATGTTTTACTATCAATTCGTAACGCATCATAAACGTGCTGGTAACAGTTTTCCATAAGTTAACAAACTGCTTCATCTTCGCCATGATAATACTAATGATCTGAATGACACAGAATTTAATATGGATATAATGTATATGTCTGCCTACACGTCTTCCTAACATTCTTTATTCTAAATGACCGAAAATAATTATCATGATATAAGAAAACAAATATACCAGAAAACCTGCTACATTGCTACGTTGCCTCTCTTATGTTCGTCACTGTAGTTCGTATATACGAATGGCTAACTTCTCAGTGAGGTTGAATTTGAATAAGTCGCCAACCTTCCAAATTCATGGAATGATTTTGTAAAACATTGTTCTTTAATATAAAAGTTGGCTTCCGCGGCCGGAGTCAGTATGAACTTGTCTGTCTGGGACAAACCGCGTCTTAGTAGATACAACTACCAACGTTTCGTCCAGCAGAGTACGACAGCGACTTAGGTCTGTACGACTCTGACATTGCCCTGAGGAAGGTCACAGCATGATGGCCGAAACGTTGGTAGTTGTATCTACTAAGACGCGGTTTGTCCCGGACACACAATTTCACATTGTCCTTTAATATTTATAACAGAAATATAACATTTAACTAATAATTAAAGTAGCATAGTTTACATAACTAAATTCATTGATCCAGTTTGTATAATTTCTTTGAAAATGAAGACGGTTAATTAAAGCAACATAAAACATGAAAACTCATCTTTTATTTTGCTTAAATTAACCAACGAGTTAAAAAAGAATAATTCGTTAACTCGAGCTCTTATGACGAAAAGAAAAATTTAGAAATTGAAAACCTCCTTTGTCAAATAATTGATTTTATCGAGGACTCTGGAATTATAAGCACGCTTAACCTTAAGTGACGGTTAGCTCTAATTTTAAACTACCATACAAAACATTATTTGAGGTCATAGGTCCACAAATGATTGAGATATGGCCGTTGAAAGAAAAATGGTATGTTCTAAACTTCTAAACTTGACTCAAAAATTTCCCTTTTCCGTCACGCGCTAAAGTGAAGAACTTACAAGATTCTTTACTTTTAACATGATGAACAAGATCCAGAAGAGAAACCTTTATTTCTATTTTTTCCCTAATTATAGTCGTTTTATAGGCAATGCGCTTGGGTTATAATTACTAAGTTTCAAAACTTAAATAATTTTCCCTCAATGGTCTCTTTTTCATCTTATTACAGTGTATTAATTGAATACATTACGAATAAATGATCTGAAGGATATTTATTGTTCAGCACCTCCCAAAGAATACTCTGATTAGGACTTAAAAATTTTGTCTGATCAAGGAATTTAATTATTTTTTTCTTATTTTTTTTTCGAATAGCATAGCAAATGTTGATAGTAGAGATATATGTCTAAAGATTTGCAATCTGTTTTTGAACAACTTTTATGCAATTGAATTCGTGTCGTTTATTTCAATGCCACGTACATTTAAAAAAATTATTTCATGCCCTTTTACTTTCTTACCTGTTACATCATTAACAACTTTCGAAATCGCTTTTGAATCGCTTTATAATCATTAAAACGTCGAGAATAATATGAGTCTCGAAATGTTCTAATTTTATTTACCTTATTTCTGTATTATCCCCATCCTGGCCCGGGTTTTTCTCCGTTTTTCCTTCGGGTAGAGGTGGATTTCTTATACAGNGGAATTTCAATAATTATAACGATAAATTTCAATAATTATAACAATTAATTGTAACAATAAATCGTGAATTTAGTGTTTTATCAACTCTTATGATTTTTAAACACTATACTCAGAATAATCTATAGTTCGATAATAATTCGTTCATGTAAAAAAAAATTTTTGTGTTAAATAACAAACATGTTGACATTATATATGTATTATAACTCGCAGCTAACTTTTTATCTTATCTAGGAATTTTTGCTGAAATTTTTGAATCCGCCTCTGCCTTAGGGCCCTTGATCGGAATTGATGGGATGGTCCCTTGCTTGCTTCCGGAGAGTAAATTAGTTTATTGTCCTCCACGTGGTCATACGCAGTTTGTATTGTTTTTTGACAATAAAGTTATTATTATTATTATTATTGAAGAATGTTTTAGTTTTTCTTTCAGTAGATGTATTCTGAGCCATTTCATGTGAAATCAACCAAAATTGGATCTTCATGTCATTAGATAACATTTTTATGTTTGTAGTATTATTGATTATATGACAAATGTAAAATTTTAGATTTTTTTGACCGATCGTTTAATAGTTATTGAATTTATCTCCAAAACGTGGATGTTCACGCTATTTCCGACGCGTTTTGTAATCAGTCAATGTCTCTATCTCCTAAATTATTTGACATAGTGAGTGAAATTTGCGACATTTTCTTCGAATTTCTATTGGCTTAAATGTGATGTGTAACTTGATGATGTTAAACTATAATACGAGTAATATTTTTTTTTTATATTTAAAAATATTTTTCTTGATATTAAAATTCGAATTTGTATTTTCAGTGAAAGAAATAAACAATATCTAAGAAACTTTTGGAAACGGGAACGAAAGAGGACAGAGCGTTACTCGCATGCAAATAAAATATAATTCAAACGTAAGGAAGCTATCTTAATTTATTATTTTTTCACATATGTTTTCGTGATGGTGGCATAACACGGTACTGAGAACGAGACATGATTTCTTTATGTAACACCGTCCTCAGTCCCTAAACTTTTGGAATTATTTAAAACACTAGGATATTTATAAATTATACTTATTCTTTCAGAACATAATTGATGACTTTTTAACTTTGTGGAAGTAATAAGAGGTATAGTTACTAAAATTACAATTCGTAATAGTTTATCTCGATGAAAGAATAGTTGTAAAAGAGGATTTACTGAAATGAGAATGATAAAAGAGCTACTGCAATATACACCGTAACAAAGGAGAAAGGAGTAATGACTAAAAACAGTCATTATAACAGTAACTCATGAATTATAGATTATTAAAAACTACGAATCATTAATTACACCGTTTATATTGAAACAATGTGCTTCAGAAATGGTCTTTTGTTTGACTAGAGTTCGCTAGTTTTGTGACAGATTTCTTTGAATAACTTCGTAATTGTCCGGAGAGGCAAGATAATGTTCGCACTGTTCTTTTATAAATTAAATTGGTGACAAGTGTTGTAGTTTTTATTTAGATTTCATTTGAAATTACTCCAGAATTTATTTAAAATCGTTCCTTCAGAGGCTTTATTCTTTATTCAGATTGTTTTATTAAGATATTAGCACTGAAAGGTCCAAATTTTATTAGAGATTATAGACAACAGTTCATTCTTTCATATCAAAAGTTAGGATATTTAAAATCCAGTCGCGCTCATACTACTTTGATACGTTATTATTAAAATGTAAGATGGAGCTACTTTACAAAAATTCTGAAATATTGAATCAATTAATGGTCAGCTTCCTAATATTTAACCTTCCTGGTCAAATAATTAATGGAAATTAGTGCTAAAAAGATTCAAAAGATTGATCGAAATTGCTCCGTGTATTACGTGAAAACCAATTCTACCAAATACTATTAGAACTGTAAAATACGAGTCGTGTATTTCCCAAATGCATATCACCACCGCATTATCAGTGAGTTTCAACCCAATATCATAGAAAGGAAGCATATTTTAATGAGATCTGAATCAATTATTGCCTTTATTGCCTCATTTATGCGCGGAAGTCAGCAGAAATCGTTTCGTAATCGTCGACATAAATCCGAGAGTGATGTGGAAGCCACGGTTGACAGGCAACGATACCCATGCATAGAGCTCGAAAAGCCACTAAAGGTACTCGAAGCACGTGTCGATGTTGTAACGAAGGATCATTTAACCGGTGAGATTCTCGTCACGGGTAAAATAATGCGTGCGATCGTCGGGTGGGCTTGGTAATCAGAAAGCGTACGCCTGCAAATTTAGCGCGGAAATGGGAGCTCTTGCTGGAGGCAGATGTGCATTCCCGTAGGATACAGAACCCGAAACTCATTCCGGAATTCAGATAGCGCCACTGAACGAGCCACGTTACCGGGTGCGCTTCCTGAACCACGGATCCTAATCAGAGTGTTATCTGAGACAATTTGTATTTGTATCTCTGTATCGGTCCTTGAAACTGCAAGGGATAGAGTGTACCCATCACTGAAGATAACGTAATTTTCCTTGTGAAATACAACTACAGTCTAAGAGTTTCTTAATTTTGTATTTCTGATACTTCATTTACTTTATGAGTAACAAATACTATATTCAAGATTACATTAGACAGATGAGATGATTTTTTCTGATTACTTGTGAGAATCAGGTCAAGTAAGACACGTTACCAAAATTTCAAATGTATCAATTCAATGCCAGTTTTAGTATTATTTTTTGTTTAAAGCATGTTTTTTAATTAAACCATATATTTCGTTTTTTCAAAAGCATTTCCTTACGAGAATCAATTACGTGTGCGTTTTCCCCCTTCACGAATCAATTAACAAAATACATATATGCTACCTCAATATATTGATGGCGTACTACTCTATAAAATAAAATGCAGTTTGGGTACACAATAATAACTAATATATCATAATATCTTATCTCTGAAAATTGTCCTTAGGCAACAATAATTTCGCCAAACAATGTAACATTATTTACATTAGTTCTCGATTATGAAAGCGATTTACCATTAGTTCTATATTTAGTTTAGCAGACTTTGATAGAGAAATAATATATGAATGTCATGTCATGATATTCTGTCTAGGAAAGGGGTGTAGGAAAGTAGGTGGTTGAAGGTAAGGTTATCCAGGAAAGTAGGTGACTGAAGTGTTAAGGAAGATTAATCGCGATGTACCAGGTTTTCCAAGAGATGCAAAATTATAATTCAAACAAGTTTTATCTTACTTCATGCAAGTTTCTAAATCACGTTTCCTAACTTATATTAGGTTTATTGCATTCTTTATGACTTTTGCATCAAATTTCAAACCTACGCATATGAATAGTTCAATTTCAATTGGAAGTTCTAAGTTTCTTCTGCGCGGGTAAGGTTGTGTAAAAAGGAAATGAAATTTTGTCTCTTAAGAATTCTATCAATGTAGAAATTACATACTGACACAACGCGTGCCACATAATAAATAAAAATAATTGTCATTAGAGCAGTTACAAACTGCGTATGACCACGTGGAGGACAATAAACTAATTTACACCATCCCATCAATTCCGATCACGGGCCCTAAGGCAGAGGCGGATTTAACATTTCAGCCCACTACGAAGACAAGAAGAAAAGTAGTTCGGCGTGTGTTGTAATATTAACATAATACCAACATATTTGCATTTAGTAAAATACAAAAAGTAATTTCGCAAATACATATTATTATAAACTATATTTCATTCTGAAAATATTGTTTATAAATCTTATTCTGAGATTTATTATTTCAATTTCTCCACGTGGTCATACGTAACTTGTACTGCTTTATTGACAATAAATTTATTATTATTATTATCAATAGAGCCTAGAGAGCCTGAATAAAAAAATCCACCTCTATTCTAAGGAAAACGGAGAAAAATCCGGGCCAGGATGAGTCTACAGAATAAATGTACACAACCGTGCCAAGGTTTAGTACAGATAAAACTCACCTTATATGAATAATAAGACACAATACAACTATGACGTGCCCTAAAGTCCCAAGAAAAAAATACAACCATGCAGGAAAATAGTTTTGAAATTAATCAGTTATTTTAAAAGTACTATTGTAATGGTGTAATAAAGTACAAGACGAATTTAACTTTGATTAAAATCAATAAATTCTTTAACATTGTAGAAACACTGTTCAGTAAGTTAGCTTTTAATAATATCCTGGGTTCATACAGTTTGGATTCCGTATATAATAAAGAGTTTTTCGTCATCCGCATAGAGTGACGTTTTTTTGTATGTATCATAAAAATTTCCATGAAATCTGGACTCCTTCAAGAGTTTGTTTTATCTGAACTAAGCTCAGATTTCTGGGAAAGTGGTCTCCTGGATAACATGAGGATGCAGTTTGAATCTTAATATCATTTATGACACGTAACATACTATGCTATTTGTGAATCATTTGGCTAGCCAGTGACGAAACATTGTTATTGAAATGTATTTCTTAGTCTCACAAAAGTGTAGTTAAAGTTAATAATTTAATAATACAATCATGTCACGTAAACAACACAGCTCTTGGCGAAACTTCCTGGTTTATTCCTCTCGAACTAAAACATTACTTGAAAGACATTTTGGTTAAATACTTTATTTTTAGAAAGATTTACAAGCCACACTGCAGCGATCTTTAATTGTTGGAATATTATATTACAAAAAGAAACTTACTGAAATACACTTATTGTTGTTGCAACAAACTTAGATATGATTATTGGATAAAACGACCTTATTTCACAGACTATATCAACTATTAAAGACACTACACTACGTTTCGTCCCACACTGTGGGCCATCATTAAGCAAATAATGAAAATCAATATGTAGTTAATAAATCAGTCTGCAAAATAAGATCGTTTTATAATTCTAGACGTATTTACAATATGGATATGATTAAAAATTTAATTCATTTGTAGCTTATAAGTATTTTATTAGAAGCTTAAAATTATTTTAATTGAAGTTTAAATGTTAGAGATACTGTAAATTTAAAACTAGATAGATAGATAAATTTCCACTGTATAAAAGTTTACGACCCCAATTTATTTTTTAAGCAAAGCATATAGAACGAAGTTCTGAAAGGGCAAAATTTCCAGTTCCTTCATTTCCTAAACACATTAAACGACAATGATAGAGTAGATAGGTCAACTAATGGAGAATAGAAACCATACAATTCGTGAGAATGCCTCTTAAAAAGTTAAATAATGGATTTGAATCTTTCTGTGTACTTCCCATCATCTTTGTTACAAAATTAAGTAACAAATCTTCAGAGTATCTGAAATCAATGCTACGCTCTCTCCCATTTTTGGTTGCAATGCTTAGTCGCCTACGAAACATTTTAATGACCCACTAATTACAGTTAAGATGATAATTGTGAAGTAATAAATACATCGAATAATCTTGATTATATATTTTCATTGACCTCCGGTTAAGTTGTAGCACGTAAAAAATCTAGTTCAAGAGCCGAACATCCATGTCATTATTCTGTCGATTTGATACGCCTTAAACATTTTAAATTCAATTTCACCCGCTCGTTATTTTTCCCGCTGTGAATGTCATGTGAGTGGATGGAGACGGCTGCCTGTTACACGAATGTTCCGTGTCTGATTGAATCCAGGTTCCATACGACCACCCAGCAGGTTTCTTGGTTATTCGTTCTGAGATTTCTGTATTCCACTTCTGTTTAATTTAGGAAGTACGAGAAGGCGGAGTGGTACTTAGTGTTAATTCCTCAGCGAATGTTGAAAAATAATCATTGCTCGTGTTTTCAACCACGCAATTACAACTTTCAACATGTAATTATTCTAGGATAATTTTCAGGAATCATTAATATTCCTATTAGAAAAAGTTATTTGTTGCCACTCATTACGAAATTTCTTCTCTCATCAGTGGCGGATGTAGACGGTAATCAAGGGGAACATTTTTTTAGTTTTACAACACAATTTTTTTTAAATATTACCTTTAAGTAAAATGCATCAAATAAATAATCAACAATAAATATTCTGGTATTATTAGTAACAATAATTATGTTTATTAAAGTTATTAATATGGTATTATTAATTTAATTAATCTTGTATTATTAATAACAATAACAATTATATTAGTAATAACAATAAGAATTATAACATAACAATTATTAATCTGGTAAAACTTTTACGAATTATGCCATTTATCAACTTCAATTTTTCAGTTAAGAGTTCAGGTCCAACGGGGGAGGGACTATAGCCTGCCCCTTTAACCCCCCTATTGATCCGTCACTGACTCACATTTCATTACGACACTCTTCGTTAAAGAAGATACCAATTCCTTTTTCTTACAAGCTTCAATGAAATTAATGTACTTATTCTACTACGAGTTACTCCTTTAAATACAATTTTGTTGATATCCTGTTCAGTAAAAAATTTTAAAATGAGAATTTAGTCGTAAAATTCTGTAGAATTTTTATTCTCTTTCTAAAAATTCCATTAATTTTTAAGAGTAATACATTTTGTATAATAAGTCTTTTTTATATTTTTTAAAAATTTGCTGCGACATCTTTTATTATTTCAAAGATATCTGAAAAATTATTTTATTACATACACTATATTTCATAATGGCGTCATATACAGTATTATAAATATAAATTAAACGTTATTACATTGTATCTTAAAACATACAGCATCATATGAAAGAGCATTAAATTAAAATTATCTAAAAGCATGTCATAAAAATATTGTATAAATTTTTCCGCAAAATATTCATTAATATGTTACATCGATGGAATTCCATTAAAAATATATTTTCGTAATATAAAACAAGGACATTTCCAGGAAATATTGCGCAGAAATTTATAATATCAAATGTAGAAGTGTAAGCAGAATTCCATTTGAAAAAAGAAGAGAAATAAACGTCACTCCCTTGACTTTTTCTTAGAAACACTTAAAAATTAATTTAAAAAAATCAAAATATCTCTTCATACTGCGCTTGGACCCAACGTGAAGAACGCAAAATTTTGAAGCTTGTGTCCCATTGATCTTTGTGCTATGGGCAAGACACACATAGAAACACGAACTCTATTTGTTATTAAGGCTATTTATCTCTTTGTGTATATATTGATTAAAGATGGTCTATGCAATCTTCTACGTGTCTTTTCCTTATACGTGAGATACACAATATCACACGTCTGTACCGATAAAAAAGTAACAAAGACGGGTTTGAAAAAGCTGTTCTAATAATCACCGGTTGATGTTTTTTTAATTTATCAAAGCAGTGGAAAAAGCATTAAGAATACAATTTTAATACCGTAATATATTAACACTTTCGTATCATTACTTTAATGAATAACATTGTTACTATTCATCCCGACGAAATTCAAGCGTGAAAAGATNACATCTGTGGTTATTCAAGAAGTCTTCACTAAAAAAGTGACTTCAAGGAACGTTGAGAGTCGAGCCGGGCCCCGAGGTAGTTCAGGCTCGTGGGCCCCCTCCTTCCATCCGGGTCCCTGTACATTTGTACTCGTGCCGCATTCTCACCATTTGTGTCCCCTTAATTAAAATAAAATTTAAATTAACTGATTTCCATATTCTGCATTCAAAATGGAGAAATTCACGCCACATATTTACGTAAGTAGTTACGTTGTAAATTTTTTTTAAATACGCAATAATCCTAAATTCATGAATAAGTAATAAAAACTGAAATTCTCTTAATAAATAACGCTGCAACACACGGTCCCTATTTTCGTCATGTTGCAACGTGAACACTGGCCTTCCCATGTCCTTCCCGCCCTTGTCATAGCGTCTCGTCAGTGGACGATGGGCAGAGAGGAGGAAAGAATATTCTATTCCGACAAAATACGAGTAAAATGATACCGGCCCCAATTTTTATGAATGAAAAGAAAACATTCTTATATTCAGGTTTTTGTAAGTTGTAATTATTTATTTCACCAAGCCCTCAAGGATAAGAATATATGAAATACTCTTTACGATTTTTTCCTTAGCTCGAGACAGAGGACCCCTCGGTGACCCGGAACATTTACATTGATAGTACATAAAGTCAAGAGAAATGATTCTTGGGTTACTATCCCTGTAGATGTGCAACGTCGCTCGCAATAGTGACACTCAAGCACTAGCGTCGGATACAGGTCAAATGGCAGTACATTAATGCGTGAGAGTCAAGTTTCACTGATTCATGGGCAGATTGCGCACAATTTCGGCAGCTACCAAAGTGAGTCTAGAGAGAGTGTGGCCGATGCGTGTCCAGGTTTCCATCACTTTTCCGTCAAGTAGGAGCGAATGCAATTAAATTCATATGAATTTCTAAATATATTTCAAGAAATTTGTGTCGGAAAACTTTTGCCTGTTTCTTCAAATCAAAACACACAACTAATTAATGTTTTTTTTCGAAATATGTGTACTTAAATAACTCGTAAATTTGCTAATTATGTTATCTCTTAGATTGCGGTGAACCTCACCGCCAGGTAACAGATTAATCATGTTAAGTCGAATGAAAATG
>NNCF01136066.1:159945-204116 GCA_002313205.1 Laupala kohalensis | reverse complement strand
TTTCTTTCTCCTTGGGGCGTTTGATACTCCAGTACACTTTAAAGAGTTGATTTGAAATAATATTTCTTCAAAATCTTGAGAATAGCTTAATTATGTTGATACGATCCGGGGTTATCAGCTAACAGTTACTCGGCGCTATTCGCCCAAAAATGATACGGGCTACCCCCGTGGGGGTCCTAAATTACCTTTGGCTTATCCACCTTCAAATTGGTTCTACTTCAATTAACCACTTAAAAGTTTGATTTACTGAATTTAACTATTTATCTGTCTTCGGAGTCTCACTCGCTTGGCCTGTAGCGTATCATCTACAATTATGAGAGGGGGATCGGCTGGGATGTGTGTCTTGAGCCAAGATCATTCATGTTACTGAAACAAAGCAACCAACTTAACCATTATTTAATCTACTAACTAATCTATTACATTACAAATGATACGATCAAGAACATGATAACCAGAAGCATCTGAGCGATACTTAATAATTCACAGAGCAATATAAATGGATCATAGATACATTGATCCAGTATCGGAAGGATACTTGGTAGAAAAATACTATAGTAAAAATAAGAAGTTTACGAAGCGCATGTCGTCACATGCCCTCCGGAGCGCGCGTCTCCACGCACACTGCCTGCTCCTCCGCTCAGCTACCGTCTCGCAAGATGGACGCCTTGGGGTTGGGGAGCCAATTGGATTCAGCTTATTAGAATAACGCCACTGAAAGGGCGTTACTGACAGTGCCGATCCCACGGCCTGTACGGAACAGTTATTTTCAACGGAAGTGAAATATCCGTTCACTACATCCTCGTGGGGTCAGGATCCACTACGAGCACACAGAGAAAGAATCATAAATACGTGAATAAATAAATAGTAATAAACAAAAGAATTTCAAAGTGGCATGGCATGACTATGAGGACCGTAACAATATAATATAAAATATTTTGAATAATCGATTTTCGAATAAAAAGAATTAATTTTTTTGAATTGCTTAAAAGTAATAAATATTGAATGTGAAAAGTTTAAACTTCGGCTTATGAGACAATATAGTGTATGGGGATTAATATTTGAATAACTTAACCGTAAAGATCCCCTAAGCCTTTTTTTATTTCAAATTCAATTTTTATGGATTTGTTCACTAACAAATAAATATTATGCCTATTGTTAAATTATCTGTAGAAGAGTAGTGATAATGTTTATTGCTAAACTGTGGTTATAAAATTCTTGTAAATATTTTTCTAAATTATTATAGTAGATTTTTCTGCATTTTTTTATATTACCCACAAAGGCTGATTTGTATTTGAAAATTTCCATGAATAATTTTTACATGAACATACGTTGAGTATGCACATTGAATTGAATAACTTTATTATTGTTATTTTCCACATAATTATTACTCATTTCATTAATTAGCAACTATTCCATCTACTGTATTCATTAATGAGGAGGAGAAACATGAATAACGGAGAAAAAAATGGAGACGATTAGAAATCTCCCATCTTTCTATCAGAATTTTCCTCACCAAAATTTAAAAACAACAACATTTTCTTCATGTATTAATTTATTATATACTTATTTTATCTTGAACACATTTTCATTTCGACTTCCATCATGTTTTATTTCTTTGAGCACAAAATACTATCAACTTGAGTTTATGTTTTTCTCCGATTTTAATACAATATAAAACAAATCATTCATGAACATTTTAAGTTGTTTGAGATTTTGGAAATGTTAAAGATTTTTGAAGCAGTGACGCACTAAAGTTAATTTTTCACACAAATGCCATTGCTATATTTGAGTAAAAACGGTCGTAGATTGTTTTAGTCATATAAGAACATGAACAATATCTGCATGACAACTAGCTACGATTCCAAAAACTTGAATTATCTTTTTGTACCTCAAAGTATTTATTTTGAGAATCATATTCTTGCTTTCCAAGTACACAGTACAAGGAAAGTATTGTAATCGGTCGAAAAAAAATTGATATATTTTCGGATCTTGACGTATTGGCTCCAGGAGAGCGTACTGTCAAATTTTGGCGATAATGTCGAATCCCGTGTGTGTGTGTATGTCTATGTATGTTAAGAATTTTATTCCCCCCATAACTCACGAGCAAATTGATGCATCGAAACCAAACCTGAGATTTGAATTCATTGGGACAGCTCCTACAGACGTCATTTACACCGCACTACTCCTTCGGTTTCCTAAAAAAAAAATCAAAATATGCATATTGCTAATCCGCATTAATAATAATAATACTTTATTAATCTACAAATGAGAAATGTTCGGTGGAAGATGAAAATAATAAGAATAACGTAATAAGAAACGTAATAGACATAATAAGAATAACATAATACGATAATGTGAAATTAAAAGAAAAATCTTCACCCAAATATCTATCTAATACACACACACAGAATAAAATGCTTAGAAAATTAGTACACAATAAACGAGAAGGATAATACTTCTAAGAAATTAAACAATTAAATTAGGTCCATATGTGTGTATATTCACATACGTACAGAAACACATTTTCACTTACAAACAGATATAGACACACACTCATACGTACATGCACGCTTCAATATACACACATATACCATTACTCCTCCTAAAATCTTAATGTAAAAATAATTGCTATAATATAATTAAAAGAAACTAATACCTGTAAAAATAACGCCAAAACAGGATTGCTGTGAACAGTCACGAACACATCACTACACTACACTACACTATACTGCAATTCTATTCGCCCTGAACATTTTCTATACCGTTAGTCACGTTCACTTCACTACACTGCACTTCACATGTGCTCCTATTTCGAAGACGCAAGAAGACAGTTGCGGAAACATTTTATTATTTTTGGTAAGTTCGTAACTGTTGTTGCAGGTTAGTTATTCCAGTCTACAATGGTTCTATTCACAAACTAGTATTTACAATATCTGTTTTCTGTTTCCTACATTTTACTTTACGCTTGTGGCCGCCCCGACTAATGTATTTCGGTTGGTGGAGTCTAGCGTTCACTGATTTCCATGCTGGCTTTCCCATGTAGGTTTTAAAGAAAGCACAAAGACGCGCGAACTTCCTTCGATTGGAAAGTGTGCCCCACTCTAAATTAATATCACGTGTGTTTTCCCTAACAAATTTTGGAACCTTTCTGTGTATCCGATCTAATTCATTGATCAGACCCTCCCTATACGGATCCCAGCAAGCGGCACCGTACCCCAGTATAGATCGGACTAATGAAGTGTACGCCAAGATTTTGGATTTCGAGTTCCCTTTTCTAAGTATGCATCTCACGAAGTTCAGGGTTCTCCAAGCTGTCTTTGTTGTGTATTTTACATGTTATGTCCAATTTAAGTTACGAGAAATTACAATACCTAAGTATTTACAACTTGAAACTTCAGGAATTATCTGATAATTTAATGTATAGTTTTATTTTTGATCTAGGAAAACATATAAATTTACTTTTTAAAGGATTTGTTTTCATTTTATTCGTCTCAGCCAATTTCCACAATTCCACTGTAACATATAACGGTCCCTGTCTTCTTTAATATTCCGATATATAATACAGTCATCTGCAAATAAACGCACTACCGAATTTATATGCTCTGATTTGCTCTGATATGTCGTTAATATATGGAAGAAATAGAAGTGGACTCAAAACGCTTCCCTGAGGTAATCCCGACGTCACCGCGGTTTCTTTAGAGAAACACCCATCTATTCAAACTTGTGAGCGATCCTGGAGAAATTCACTAATCCATTTGAAAACACGCGATATCAATAAACCTGGCTAGGTACGGAATCATGGCTTCCCCACTGTGTTTAAGTAAATCCCCTGGAATTTTATCATGATCGATTGATTTTTTATTCTTAATATTAGATATTGGATGACGCAGCATCCTAGTATTTAGAACAAAAGTATTCACATGGGAATTACTAGTCAAATTTAGACTGCCGTTGCTAGAGGAAATGCAAAAAAACGGAGAATAATACTGTTAAAAATATTGACTTTATCCTGAGGTTATGTGTAGAATACACCGTTATTTATAATGGCTGGTGTTCTTTCTTTATTCCCTTTCCATCTTTTCAGGTACTGATAAAATTGTGACCAACTGTTGTCTTTATTATGGAAAATTTTCTGTAAAAACATTCTTGAGCATTTTTATTCGCTATTAATAACTGTTTAAGAGAGAAATTTGTAATTATTTTGATAGTCAGACCCTTTTTTCGATTTGTATACTCTTTTCTTACTTTCGCTTTCAAACGTCTAATGTAACTATTATAGTATTCATGGTCGGGATTGTTTGTAACTTTTTATGGGGTACATATTTTTCAAAGCTCTTAAATATTATGTTCTTATATTTTAACCAAATTTCTTCCACGGAGCTTCCCGTACCGACCCATCTCGCGTAATTTTGACGTAGAAAAGACTGGAAATCTGGCACATTTGTTTTATTATATTGATAAACTATTCTTTCCTGTGGTCTAGAAATTTGAGAAGTAGCCCAGTGGACTTGTAAGAACACCGCGCGGTGGTCACATACACCACCTACAGTGTCGCAAGAGATAAGCTTATCCTCCTGTCGTATGAGGAAAACGTTGAGAACAGCCTCCCCTCTGGCCGGTTGCTTCACTACCTGACTAGCTACAATCCCAAACTAGTTTGTTTACCAATGATTGCGCATTGCTAATGCTATNTCGCGTAATTTTGACGTAGAAAAGACTGGAAATCTGGCACATTTGTTTTATTATGTTGATAAACTGTTCTTTCCTGTGGTCTAGAAATTTGAGAAGTAGCACAGTAGATTTCTAGGATAACCGCGCGGTGGTCCCGTCTCCGGTGTCCCAGGAGATAAGCTTATCCTCCTGTCGTACGAGGAAAACGTCGAGAACAGCCTCACCTCTGGTCGGTTGCTTCACTACCTGACAGTAGCCACATTGTTTACTAATGATTGCGCATTGCTAATGCTATCTGAGTCACCCAGCTATTTCTTGTTATATTTGATTGGAGACCCATTTTATTATCTTTTTTTTTTTCTAAATTGCGCATATCATCACTTGGAACTCTCTAAATTCCTGTAATTTTTACAGTTTTTCATGAATAACCTTCAATTTCAACAGATATTAATTCGTGAACATCATCTACCGAGCTTACAGAACACGATAAACCGTTTTTCACGCAAATAAAAACTCCACCCCCACGACTCACGCGATCTCGTCTGAAAACCGAAAAATCTGAAATAAATATTTCTGCATCTTCCACGTCCTCCGATAGTCATGACTCCGTACCAATAATAATATCTGGTTCATAAATATCAACTAAACTGAAAAACTTTAACTTCTTGTTATATATAATTCTACAATTCACGTGCAGCAACACTAAGGACTCGCCGTAGTTAACTGCTAGACGAATTCCGTTTTCTCCTTCACCGCCATCGCAGACTCCCCTTCCACCGCCACCGCAGCCATTGCTTCCCCCCGATGACGCCCCCGACTCCGTCGTTGTAGCCGCCGCCTCCACCGCCGCCTCCGATTCCTCCGTTGCCGTCCTCCGCTTCCACGATGTTCTGCGTCGCCCCGCCGTCGTCCGTCCGTCCGTCCCACACCTCCATCGCCGCCAACACCACCTCCCTCGCCAACGTCATTTCTCACGCTCTCTTCATTTCCAACCGCTCTGCCATCTCAAACCAGTGGGTTGGTTGAGAACATCTTCACACTCGATAGACGAGTGAACAGCTTGCCAAGATTTGACGCTCCACGCCGATTTAAGTGAAGCCCGTCTGGACCAAAATGCATTTCATCGATCCAGCTATTGGTGTCCACGTTGAGTGCGTTACATACCCATTCAAATCGATCATTGATGGCCCCGATTTTTCTCCACGACACATCTTTACGGCGCAACACACCACTCAACGTAATGTTGGCACGAGGGAACTTCTTATTTGCAGCAGGACATACACCTCTCCCATAATGTGATCGATATTACGTGATCTTTTGATATCGTTAGTTCCTACATGCAAAATTAATGAATTACAACCCGCCGAAGTTGCCCCGTCCGGATACCAGGATAGCACTCAACTTTTCTCATCCTTCCCCACGTGACGAACGATTGAGTCACCTAACACAAGACTTGCAGTTTTCTGACTTTCATCTTCCGCGACAGAATTTCCATACTGTTCCGTGTTGTTGTATTTCGTTCCAGTTTACACATGCTATCACGAAGGTCCTCTATGACTTTGTTTGCAGCTTTTAATTCAGTCTCCAATCGCTGGACTCGTTCAACACAACATCTCCCGCAGATAAAAACGTCATTCTCGGGAATAGAACTAGATATTCCACCGCTACACGACGCATAGAACCAGCGTCCACAGAACTCGCATTCCATACCACAACGCAATATTTTATTGCATCCACAACAGAACACCCGAGACTCCTTCTCNCATAGAACCAGCGTCCACAGAACTCGCATTCCATACCACAACGCAATATTTTATTGCATCCACAACAGAACACCCGAGACTCCTTCTCGCAAGCGGAATTCACACATGCAGGGCCTCGATTCAACACCGTCAATTAGTAATAAAACAGCTAAAGTCACTGCACATAACACCGTCGCCACCACCGATGACACCGTCGAAGCCGCTCGGACGCAGGTAGAGCGGTCCGCCCAAATACCCACTCGGATGCGGTAATCCCCCAACGAACATCCCATTTTTTCAATCGCTTATCTCAAAAAGAGATAGCTTCTACGACATCCATACCCCTTGACGCCCTAACTGCGACTGATTCCTGGTCGCACGGTTTTTATAGATACAGCGAAATTTTATTGCGCAAAAATCTTAGAGGCGCTGTTTTTATATTAGTCTACAAGTCTCTTGCAGAGGGTTTAAGGTGGAAACTTATGCAATTTGTTCTTGTATATGCAGATATTATGTTCAAGAGTGTACAATGTAATAAGATGATAAATACTATGAAAGCGATTGATCTTTTAAATATTTCATCTTGTTTAATAATTATGATATATTCTTACGAGTATATCTCTTTTGAAGTGTTTTTCTTTTTCTTGAATTTTCTAGTATTTGTCGAATTTTGGGGCTATGAATTTTTGTTGTCCTTACTAATATATAAATGCGTAACGTGAAAGTGTCTCAGTCTGTTTGCTACCTGCTCACGATTAAACAACTGAGTGATGAAATTTGGCAAGTAGATAATGTAGATGCGCAGAATTAACATAGGCTAACTTTGATTTTTTAAATGTGTTGATAAGAGAGGTAGAAATGGCTTTTGACAATAAATGTCGAAAATCAGGAGAAAAGAGAGTTATATTTGCTTACACTGCCTAAACGGTTAGACATAGGTGACAAGCGTGAATTGCAATATAGTTTGTCTCGAAGAGTTATATAAAAAAGTCTGGGACATCATATGTCTATCTACAAAACTTAATCTAAATTATAGATAAAATGTTATGAAAAATAGTATTGTTAAATATATCAATATAAGAGAGTAATTTTAGAACCGAAAAATCAATCATTATCAAATTTAATGGGTTATTTGTTCTGTGTATTCAGCAAAGATAAAAAATATCTTTAAATCATAAAACCTAGACGAATAGTTTAGATTTTTTAAGACTATTAAGAATATGGTGTAGCCTCGTCATGATTTGGTAGCAAAAATTAGACCGGCGAGGCTCCCGCGAGGAGGTATAGTGTATACAGTTTTGTATTAAATTTGTATGGTTATGAATTTGAAAAATTAGAAAGCTGTAAATGTTTTAAAAACAAGTAAGTAAAATTATTTTGATCTTACAATATAGCTTCATTTTATTTTAAAGGAAGATTAGTCTAAGAAAAATCCCGGGCAACACCGGATAATCAACTTGTGATTATTATTGGAACGTTGAGTGGGGCACATTCCAGATTCTTTTCTTCGGTGTTCCTTTTATTTTTTATTGTACACAAGGACTTAGTAATTGATTCATTTTGAGTCCTTGTTCAAAATGTTCGATTGGTTGCAAAAAGTCGCTTAAGGTGTTATGTGCGTCAGAGCGACTAACCATCAACAAAATGTGTTGCAAATAATGTGAGTTACAAATCAAGTGGCGATGAATTTACAAATACCTTACGACGCAAAATTTTGAATTATTTGACTTTAAATTACTATGGGGTTATATGGAGAAACTTTCGCGGGCTCATGTTTATTTTATATTCTGGCAAAGTACCGGCTGAAGTACATAGCGAAAAAAAAGGAACTAAAACATAGCAAATGAAAATAGGAACGCAGTACCGTGAAGATTTTCATACCTTACGGGGCATTTACAAGGATAATTCACCAAAAATACTGTTCTAACGGAAATGGCAGCCAATCTCGAGAATGAAGACAATGCGACCCTCGTCAAGGAAAACGACTGTCTAAATTAATGANCCTTATCCAAAAAAAAAAAAAAAAAAATCAGTAGAATGAATTATTAATTAATAAGAACTACTTTGGTGAATATTCCCAAGTTTCGTGAATAGTTGGCAACTTGACTTCAGTCCACGCGCATATGATATCTTAACACTGTCGCCAGAAGAGCCTGCTCCGCGCTGCGCGACGCGTTGAACAGCAAGTAGCCATTCTGAATCCAGGAGTCGTGTATGTGGATATTGATTATCCATGTGCAACCGCAATTTCCCTCCGCCTTCTAAGGGTCGGTTTGTAGTACCTTTCTGGAGTTTTCTGTTCAGAAAATATGTACTATTTCTACATGTTCAGGTACAATTAGTAACCAGTGTTCGAATTAAATAAAATATTGAGGGAGAGGGACTTTTAAAGCTTGTTTTAATATTTCAATTTGAACTTAATATAATTTTCGAGACATTGTCATTATATTCAGAGGGCTATTTAAAAGGATTTTATAGTTTTTGTAATTTATAATATTGACCTATTATAATCATGTCTAATAGTTTTTTTAAAAAAATTTGTATAATAAAGATTTCTAGATTGTCATGTTGTAATAATGAATATACATTCCATTAGAGATATTTTAAATGAATTGATTCAATATGTCTAATTCTAACAGTGTACATGGAATTGTTCAGGATAACCACAAGAGATAGAATCATTTTTCTTTGTTTTAGAATAAACATAAGATGTAGAAGTGCTGGGAAGACATCAGGAGGTGGGAAATTTCCTGGTATCCCCAATTTTTATTTTAACCCTGATCATGGCTCGATAACAGGTATTTCGAATTTGTGTATTATTAATTCTCACGAACGAACAAATAAATCATACTGTAAATTTAAAAACATTAACATTACAACTAGATACAAGTAGATCACAAACACTTAAGATACATTAAAAAATATCTTTTGCTACAAATTTTGTATCATTATCCGGTACAATTAATTAGTTTTTCAGTAAATTTGACAGGATAAGCATTAGTTAAAATTGTGACGGAAACTAAATTTAAGTAGGATTTATGGAATTTATTATTAGAGAGTAATTTGCTCTATCTACTGGATTAAAATGTCTAGCTATTATTTCTACTCCAAGGAATCATAGAAAAAAAATTAAACTGTTGGGACAAGTTTGTTTTAAAACCCATATAGGAACGTTTATGTTTATTATGGAGCATGGATATATATAAGAAATTTCGTTTATCATCCACTATTTGATGAAACTTATTAGTTATGGTAAATATATCTTCATCCTCGTCTCGCAAACCATATAGAACACATTATTTTCATATCAATTTCCAGACAGGAAAATAATCACTTAAGACTTTTAAATGTCTTGAAATTATTATACATCCATAAATATGATCTAACTAAGATGCTGAGAGTTATTATGTAATATTAATTATTTTTCATGCTATGAACTTTTAGTTTACTTCTTCGAAGTTTTGACACTCGGCCATTTTTGAACACTGAAGTATATTTCAATCTCAAACGTAATTATTATGATAAGATCTGTTAATCCGAATCTTAAATTCCCCCTCTTTATAAAATGGTACATACCACAGCTGTCGGAGAGCTCTACTGGGCCAAGTATTTGAGCGGCTGTCATGGCGGTCTTTCGAAACTTGTGAAGAGAAAAGCTTATTAACTCAGAACTCTTTCGTTCCCCGCCGCGTCGCGCCAATTAGCAGCACAGTATCTGTCGCTGGGGCAGACTTGACGCTGGGGGCACCATGCACAGCCAAGTCAGTCATCAGTGAAAATGATAGATGAATTTCTTGAACTGTGTTAAAATGATTAATTTTGTTAAACTTGTTAATTTTATTTAAGTTGCTAAAATTGTTACAAGTTGTGTAAATTGATGATTGTCTTAAAAGTGTTAAAATTATGAACTGCTGAAGTTAGAAGATCGACATTTAAGGCAAGAGGAAATAAGATAACGTATGGAGAGAGGAAAAAGAAATTAAGGGAATAATTATAGTAAAGAAACCCTGTAATGTCTTAGTTGTACACGGGGGCATCCTGGTGATCCATGATCAAAAAAGGGGAAAGAAACTGAGTGCCTCGTATCCAGTATATTGTTCGTACATGTTCTACATAATTGCAATATGTTGCATGTAATGCGACACTATCTCAACAGAATTATTTTACTATAGCTACCCTCAAAACTATAAACCTGATGGAAAGATTCAATATGTGTTGCAGAGATCAATCAATTTCGAAACTGTGCCCCTCATGTGGCTCAAGGACTAGCGNGGGGGGGGGGGGGCGTCAATTCCCGATCAAAAAAAAAAAAAATCGTAGCTTTTCACTTCAGTGTCCCAATTCATATATAGCAGTATCCTTTTTCCCACTTCCTACTACTCATAGTATCTAACTCTTACCATTACTAACAACTCCTACTAACACCTCCACGTGAGTCAAACTTAGCTAAGTAGTCCAGCAACTAACAATAGCCCTACCACGCACTTCCTACCACGTGTCGTCTCATGTAAATAAACTTCAATAGCAATCTACATTTCCCATTTACAAATACTACCAATAAAGAATCCGAAAGCACGATAAAATAATGTTTCTGCGCCGAATAACCGTCCTATGGTAATTTAAATAGATTGACATGAAACATTTCAGTCATGATTCCACATAAATATTTTGTTGTTCCGATTTTTTAATTTTTCCTTGTTCTGTTTTGAAACATTTCTGTTGGCATTCTTCTTCATATTCTTCTGTTGTTCTTTTTTTTTTTTTTTTCATTTTCTTTCTCTTCTGTTTTAATGTGAAAACCTATACGTCTGCGCCTGCATGACGACCATATATGTATGATAATAATTATTCTGGCGTCCATGATCTACTGTACTTGTTACTGTCGTTAACTCCTCATCTCATCGCAACTAACACCCGTCACAATCATCTCCAGAAACATAGGGAAAATGTATCTGATATTTTTCTCTCCATTATAACCATCTGTCATAGAATTTCCATCCAGGGAAAATGTTGAATACAATTTGGAATTCTAATCATTCTTGAAATTAACGAAGTATATTTTAAACTGAAATTTCTTAAATAAATGTGCACTTGTTGATATTATGAAATTTTGGATTTTGGCAAAAAAACAACAACTGATATGACTTCAGTAAACTTCGCTCTAACCCTCCTCCCAAAAATGGAAATTTCGTTTTTGGTGTTTTATCACGCGTAGGTAATTTTTAAATATTATGTCCTCCTGAGGAGGGGTAACCGGTCCCGTTCGTCCACTCGAATGATTGTGCCCCTGCCGTGGTCGCCAAGCCCTTAACCACTGGGGTTCGAATTATAGACTTCGGGTATGGATAATCACTTGGTATCGTCTCTCACAACATCGATAGCTCGACCTCAGAGTATCGATACAACTCAGTATCGCTTACTTTTGAATACATATTTACTTATTTGTGTGTATCGGAATGTGTATTTACTTGATCATATATATCATACGTAGTAAAACTACTTGCTACTTTGTATCTGAACAACCCTAACCTATTGGATGTATCACATAAAAAGTATCGATACGAAAGTTACTTAGCATCCATATTTGTGTACTTTGTATTGTACACAAATGTATACTTTGTATTGTACACAAATGTATACTTTGCATTGTACATAAATGAATACTTTGTATTGTACACAAATATATACTTTGTATTGTACTTTTTATTGTTTGATCACACCAATTCTCCTCGAATTCAATCGTGGACTGGCAACTTTTTTCAATATTAACTATTTGTCTAACTTTCATATGTATAAATAACGTGGATACAAAGTATCGAAGTTAAAAGTATCCATCCTACTCGATATGTTGAATTGGTATAAAGTATCGATACTTATTCGATATGGGTACAAATTATTTAATTAGATCTGAGACAAATACACAGATCACATATCGAAACAAGTCACTTCGGGATTCCTCTTCTTAACGTATCGTTCCTACATATCCCTCTCCTTTATACCACTTCTGTCTTGCATTCCAATTCTGTCTCGTTTCATTCCAATTTTTTTTAGAAAATTCTTCGAAAACTATAAATTTCTCTACGATTTTAATTAGTTTTCTCTTGTCACATATATTCACCATATCAATTTCTTTCATCCTCAAAAAATTTGCTCTTTCTGTTCCCAATTTGTTGTATCACAATCTACCAATTGTTGCTCCGGAATATCTTTACCCACACACTTATAACTTCTTCAATATCTATACTAAAGTTCGAACCCCAATAACTACATCGTATTCCTCTCCTCCTCTAGCTCAACCCAAATCCCTCAACGGGAGCAGCTAGCGCCGCCAACTCGGCAACGAGCACTCATGCCGCAGTCTCCATTCTTCCGTTAATCAGCCGTGAAATGAAGAAATTAAGCAGCGGCAGCCCAGCACAGCGTCCGGACAGATAATTTAGTTGCGTCGCTCGAAGTGCAACAGATGACGCGTGTCATGCGACAGAGACGACGACGGAGGCGGCGGCGACGAATGTGAAACTGGCAACGACGATGACGATGGAGGCGGCGGATACCACACCCTGGTGCTTAAGAACGTTAATTACGGAGTTGGAAGACCACCCCAGAACAAAGTAAAGACATTGACGCTTCATTTGTAAGGCTTCTAGAAGATTGGCCTTGAGGATATTCAGGGAATACTATTGCCGATTTCACGGACATGACGTCTGTGGATTCTCGAGACAAATCATTGTCGAGGATGAAAGGTCGTATAAAAGTTCAATTATGTTGAGTCATGTTTTCCTATAGGGACAACGTCCTCATTTCGTGGATAAAACAAGATTAATTAAAATTTTCAAATAATCATTCATTTCAGGACATTTCAAAACTTAAAAATATGTAGATATATATTTTTCTTATTTGAACTTCGCTTGTTTATAAAAATACACCAGAAGTATTTCACTTGAAACAATTGTGTAAGTGCTAGATTGATTGTAAGTTTAGTCTGACTGACAACTATTTGGCGCACTTGGCATTTCAAATATTGTCTTAATCATATTCCATTAAATTTTTGTAAACTTTTATATATTAATTGCATAACAAAAAAAGGTCATCCAAATCACGTTGATATTACTAGTTAAAGTTGATACTTCTTAAATTTCTTGTCATTTGACTATAAAGTGAACCATCTGAAGTTCGTCCATAGGAGCACATGCGTTCGATAGTTCTAATTTACAGCTCTACTGGAAATGTTGTCTCAATTTGAGAAAGCCAGCTACAAAAATGATATTCAAGTATAAATACCACGGCAGCTCTGCATATAAACATTAAATTTTAAAAAGTATTAAAATCGATGCTTATTTCTCAATAGAATAAAACTAAAATAAAGAATATAGAAGAAAGCATAAACAAAAGTAGTGTAATGCTTCGGAACTTGGCGGAATTCCTAGATGGAGGTCAATATTCCATTTCTTTTGTTTCCACAACTCAATTGTAGTATTTTAAGTTAATAAAATACGAAGAAATTTTTGTTTCCGTGCTTCCACGAGTGAAAAAGTGTCGTAATTAATGAGAGACAAAATGGAAGTGAAAGTGTATCGATAATCTCAGACGTTCGTCCTTCCTTCCAACAACGCTATCAGCGAATAATTAACAGGAATTTTCACACACCGGATGACGACTGATTAATACTATCCCCNATATATCGGTGCTCACAATTTGTTACCACTGAGTGCGTAATGGTTCAATACTGATCATCGAATGAGAAGATCGTGTTTGAATAAAAAATCCATTCAACTTTCCGCTTACACTTCACAACCAAAAGATCATGGTAGTAAAAATGATGAAGCCCACAATGCGTAATTATAATTCTTAAAAGTACAAACTAATTGGTATAGGAAAGAAAGATAAGCACATTAAAATTACCAGTACAAGTTTAATCTATGTTTATCAGTTCAATCGGTTTTAAACATTCAAAACATGATCTCGCAAGTTTTACAACGCAAAGTCTAATACAGAACGCCTAAATTGTTTCTTCCACTCTAAATTATTTCCAATTACTTCATTGGTTAAATTCAAACTTTACTTTTCTGCGATAAATCTCTTGCTGCATCTCGACGGGCAAAAATGTAGTTTCTGAGCGCAGAATTCGATAATTTTTTCAATTTTTTTCGAAAAAGATTCCGGATGTTGGGTGCGGAGTGTAAATGAAGTCTGAATAAATTGTCCAGGAATATCCTTGTATTCCAAATTTATTAAAACTCATGTTTTGTTTTATAAATTGTTTCATAAGGTACCGAGGAATCGAATTCTATTGATAAAAAGACTCTCCTAAAACCAATTCGCAAATATCTGAAGAAATCTCACGATTACAATATTCAACTTATTCTCCTTGTGTAATTGAAAAGTAAAAATTATTACGTTCTGTATTATTCTGGATCAACATAATTAAGGACACTCAGTTATTATTTAGCGTTATGCAAAAAGTGAAAAATCTGCGTTTGATATTTCCAAATGCCTTAGTTCATCACAGAGCTCTTTTGTGGAGATGCTTTAAAGCTAGCATATGATCCTTCCTTTTTTCCATGTGTTTTTTCAGATATCCTACTCGTGGAATCAGACTAGCCAGTTGTGACTTGCATGAATCGTAGAGGGAAAATTTCATTCATTGTTTTATTATGTCATATTATGGTGGGTAGAATGATGTAACAAGTAAAGTTATAGAGAAATCATCTTGTCCATCTAAAATACAGTGTGATTCAGTACGAACTTGCATCTCCTAAATGGATCAACACACCGAAATATGATTTTTACGACGATAAGTATACTTATAACTTGAAATCTTGAGATGTTGATTTAGTATAGTAGAAGTTCAATAAGAAAGTTTAGGCATATAAAATTTTAAAGGTAGTAATGGGATGGGATGATGATTATTCGAATATTCTTTACAGACTTATCCCATGACCTAATTTGAGAAATCACATCGGTATTTGTTTGTAAACGTCCTATTAAATTTCTTAAACCACTATTTATTTTTATATGGTTCACTTTGAAACTTAATTCACATAATTCATTTCCTGCTGTTCCACTCTATTTCCCTGCACGGTTATGGACCTCCAGATAATCCTACAATTATGAAAGGGTTCAAATATTGTCCTATTTCCGTCTAGAGTAATATTGGTAGGTTTTTCTCAATATTAGTATCTACGTATATTATGGATTCCAAGTATATTAGCTTAACTTCTTACAATGCTGGTATGAAAAAGTCGAAGTCTCCGAAAGCGAAATAATGATAAATATGTAATACCAATAATAACAACTAATTATTTCTAATTCAATTTTATAAATGTGAAATTTTATAAATCTTACACGTGTGATACATAATGGTGGGGATGAGTAGTGAAGACGACATAGATTTTTTTCCAAGAAAACAAATATTTTATTTTTGATAAACATATTATACAAATATTTTACAAATGAAAACTCTTATACTAGTCGAACGTTTTTTTTAAAATACATATTTCAAACGTTGTCATTATATGGCTTTTCCTCTCCTTCTTTACATCCTCCTCCTCTTTGCTACACGTGTTTCCACGATGGAGAGCTTTCATGTTTGGTTACACACCACCCTTTATTATATCTCGTAGTGTACACACCTTAGTTGTGTACTCCTCAAAGTGAATATTTAACTGTTTGGTGAACATGAACTCTGTTCTTATTGCTTGTCCATGCCTCATCAAGCCGATAATGTACTCCCTCCTTTATGACATTAATTTTAAAAGGTTATCAATGGGGACTCATGAAATAACATGTGCACCTTAATTACATAACTCACGAGAGCAATGTTGTGGATCCTTAGCCAGAAAATGAATAAATAAATTACCAATCCAAAAAATAAATAAAATAAAATTACATTGGTCAGGGTAGTGATTGTAATTCAATTATATCCAATCGTATATATTGTGCCTCAACATAATCTAGTCTTTACTCACACGGACACGTAAGATTGACATCGCCGCGTCATCTCCTGTCATGCCTCCGACGAGTGCTGCTGACGGGAAAATAGCGGTCGTATCCGTTTCCTTGGGTCGCTTTTCTCGCATGCCGGTAGTGGCAACGAGCCTTGTGTCCTGTTGCGTCTCTCACATCATTTAGTAGTAATCATCACAAGCTCTTACAAAAACTGTGCGTCAGATTTAAGATTATTCTTGCTTTCCTGTTTACATACCAAGATGCTAATACACTGTGGCAAAACATTAAGACACTGTTTCATGAAACATTGCGGTGCACATTAATTGAGCAATTTTTCTTCTCAAATTATTTCAATGAAATTTATAGCATTTTAGGATAATACTTTATATAGATCTCTTTTCGAATAAAATATAATTTTTGTCATTTTTAGACTATATTGGCAGGCATTTTTCAAACATTTTAGAGAAAAATCCTCCCGATATACCCATTGAAAGTCAATCATTAATTTTATGGCTGAAAAGTGAATTTGTTTTCCTCTGAGAGATGGTTATGGGACTTTTTGTTGAAAGCAAAAAAAAAAAAAAAAGAAGTTCGATTTTTTAAAACTACTTCTCTTTTGACCAATTATTTACAATATCCGTACAGCAAGATGATATGAAGATATATTTTATTCAATTCACAATATTCTCTAATACTATGTCTCGCCCGGTCACAGTTCATTAAAACTTCGTCAGACCATTCCAATTAAAAAAATTGAAGCTCATTTCAGACCACACACACATACTTGGCAAGAAACCATTCTTTTTTCTTTTCCTTGACTCATGAATCCCTCAGCAAAACCTATAGAATACATTTCCCGTGACGAGTATGTTTTAACTATTATTTTCTTACAAAACAGTAAAATGTCAAATAAAAACATTGTATTAAATGGGCGAAACCGGGGTAAGACTATTTTCTTTTAATATAACTGAGATTTAATTTTTTTCGTTCTGTTTCGACATACAATCACGAAAATATTCGATGGATAAATAATACAATAAACGTACAAATAAAACAATTATAATACAATATAAAATAAGAAACTCAATTAACATCAAAATATATTCACATTTTTAAGGAAAATTTACCGAGTAAAACTTGGATTTCGAAACAGTCTTTTTCGAGAGTTTAGAGAAGTTAAATANAATTTCATTCATTAATTGAAACTGATCTATAAACAAATGCAAATGTTTTGAGAGTGAAGACCTTCGTTAAGACAAAGTTAGGTATCTGTCGTAAATTACGAAAGATTTCCATACTTTTTGACGGAATGTAACGGAATGAACATAAAATTATGTTGTGGTTTTCTTTCCTTTCAGTATTTCTCATTCCCACATGTGAAGTTTTATAAATCTATGAGATATATTTTCCAAATTTATTTTAGCAATGATACAAAATTCCTTAGTTGTTACTCTGCGATACTGAGTGCTCCTTAAGTAATTTAAGAAATCATCCCTCTAATAGTTCGAGCATATTTAACTTGTAAATTGTCAGAAAATATTTTTTAAGTTTCATTTGTCTGTGTGTCAAATAGGTCACACTGCAGAGATTCCTCACGTTTCTTTGAATTCTTTGATCCTGATGTAAATAAAAAATATTCACATTTTTTCTCCTTGCCTAGGAAATATAATTTTTGAATCGATCATTATTTTATAACATTTACTTCCAGAGATAAACCTGACAGTTTTTTAGCCCATAGTTGCAGTTTAATAAACACACAGAGGAAATAGAATATGATGCTTCATACTACGATGTTCAAAAAGGGTTCCAACTTTAAGGGCATTTAACTCTGAATAGACTCTACAATTTTTAACTCTAACAAAGTTCTAAAACAAAATTTTATTATTTGTAAGTATCTATATATGAATTATAAAGTATTTATAAATTAACAAAATATTATTATTTTATTTTATTTCAGAAAGTTCAGAAAATTTTATGTATTAAATGTTTAGAGAACAGTGATAAGTTCGACCGTCTTAATTTATTTCATTATATTTCGTCACTGATTGCTGTCGATGAAAAATTTTCCTTCGTAAATATGAAAGTTAAAGACACCAAAGTATGGAAAGAGGTGGTTTAAGCGTTGAGATACATCGAGGACACTTGAATAATGTCTCCACTAACTGCAAAAATATGCTTACCAAATTCAACTACACAATGTTAAATTTTTATAAGGTAAAGGAAAAATCGCTTTTCACAAAACTGAATAGCGTCGCAATATTTTCTTTGTCTTTGGTCGCTTCAATTAAAAAAATACATTGACTAAAACTTATCCCACCTACAACAAAATAATGCGTTCAGAACATTATATTAGTGTGTTACCTAATAGAAATAAATATAAAATAAAGAAATCGTTAAAAGTATTGTTGCACTTTAATATATAACTATACTCTCAAAATATTGTCAATTAGTTTATGATAGTGAGAACTTGCTGAGACTGCGTGATATCGTTTACTGTTGCTATTTTTACAATTTTCCTACACTTGATTTCTTGACTCCAGTAATTGGCTACTTATTTGTAAATCAACTAAATGATGGTGTCATACAAATCTAAAGACCCGGTTTACCATTACGAGATGACGTGCTTGAAACTTATATTATAAATCGAGTCACACTTCAGGAAAAAGGAAAATAAAATCCTTTAAGGCTATTCCTCATTCTCTAGGGAAAAATACTAACAACATATCTTCATTGATTTCTCGTAATTATACCTTCATTATTGGTTCTCCAGCCGCTTGAAATGATTTCTAATGATCTTAATTAAGAAAATATAATATCAATTTATCTTCTCGATGTATGACTAAAGATCTCACTAATACCTCGTAATACTGTGGAGAGGTCGAACTAGAAAATTACTTATAACGGATCTGTCATCGTTTTTGCTGATACATATAATTTCAGTTCCCTTCAATAGTCGTTAATATGAGGGCATTCCTCTGATAATCGCGAAGTTGAGTGACATTCTCTCATCCATTACGCGAATCCTTCTCCCTTTTTCTCTTCTTCGATCCTAATAGTGACATGTCCTTCACGTCATTTACGAATAGCTAGCGTTCCGACATTTCTTCATCCGTACCGTCGCGTCGTGACGGGAAAGCTTACTTACTCATGCCTACAGACTGCTAATCCCGCGTCTTCGTGATTCAGACTGACCTCTAAACAAAACCTGCTAGCTGCATTTCCGTAATGACTTTTTCTCTTATATTTTCAATTTTTTTTTCTATTAGCTGTTCAAGATACCTATCATTCGTTAGAATCATGATGAGTTCAAAAAGTCGTATTTTCAAGTGTCTTGTACATCTTATGATGACACCTCCCCATGTGATAACAACTGCCAGATAAAAATGGCGATCAGGCGACAATCTATCCCTGTATCTCCTGCGCGGGTTACTAACCGCTACACCACACTATAAACCATTGCACCCAGGCGTCATATTCCCAGTAGACGAAGGCGAACAGTGGTGTAGCTTACAACACTCCTTCGATCAAGAAGATGATCCCGGTGTCGATTCTTGGCCGATCACCACTTTTATTTGACCGGCGTAATCACATGTGTGTTATTCTACAGAAAAAGGGAAATAAATGTTCAAAACACCCTATCCTGATAAGACTAGATTTTTTCAATATTTTAATTGTTTGCTGGCACAACATATTGATATAAATGAATTAGGTAATTTATCATCATCATATTCAATGTGCATGACACAGATAATAATTTATTTGCGACTGTCTCCTCATTCCTTTGTCATTTCATGTCTCACTCCTTTGTCGTTTTTAAATTCACGTCTGTCAAGGTAAAGATGATCTTACGGGACCGATTTATGCGGTGGCACCCCTGTAGGTTCCCGCCGGAACCTGTGTAACCTACTCCATTGTTCAATAACCTCGGTTGTTGGAACTTGAAAACGTAAAGTGCTGGTTTATGGACCTCACTCCTTTGTGTGCTACAAATTTTCCCATTTCCCATATATTCTTCACGCAAAAGTACTTGGAAGAAATATATACAAACATCCTTATAGTAGAACAAAGCAGCCTAACAAACAGAAGAATGTAAAGCAGTGGACCCAATGTATCGTGAAAGTAGTACGTGTATGAAATAGTTATACATTAAGGGTAACCAACTATAAGCGTAATTTTATTTCTTTGGGGTCACAAAAATTACTTGTAAAGGATATACTTTATTGATCGGCGAGTAACGTCACATGGAATTAATATAGGGAAGTTACCACAATTCAATTTCTACTTGGTTTTTTTTCAGAACTATAAAAGAAATAGAATGATGTTATACTGGTCAGGTATGGCGAGAGAAAAGGGGGTATTTACAAAATATCACTTTTATAGAAATAAGATACAGCTTTTATCCTCCTAAGTATGTAAACTAACTAAAACCATAGAAGTGTATGAGCATAAATGTTACTTACATGTTTGTACATTGTTATGAATGGACAAATATTGTTTGGGGTATGATGTAACGTGTGTTTTGTAAGTTACGGAAAATCTTGATTATTGCCGACTGTCAAGTCGAAAAATTTCGCCGTGATGCGAGTCCATTATAATTCCTTTGGGGAGTGTGTAGATATGTATTTATGTGACCAGTATAAATTATTCAACTTAAAAGTTATAAGAATTGTAGAGTGTGGTAACTGGACAATTTGAAAATAGTGCTAAACCTCAAAATGTTTGAAAACTGTCAAGAATCCTGAGATAGGTAAAAACCTTAAGCAGGTTAAATTAAGGAAAAATAGGAAATTGGCAAATGACAACGAGATCAAATTTGTATCACAAGACTCGCAACTTGGACACGCAAATTTCACATATTTTCCTTGAAGAACAACAGCCTTTATGTGAATGTGGACCAGATCACTGTTGAAAACATGATAGAAGACTGCGTGACCTCTCCCATCTTAGAAATCTCCATGGACCGAAATCAAACGTTGTACAAGACTTTGGCAATAAGCAATCAACAACAATTTTTCTTCTCTATAAGCAGTAAAAATGTTTTATTTGGCACTTGTGAATTGTGGATGTGTATTATCTCGTGAACTGTGTTGACTTCTAAAAATGTGGTAAATGGGTAATTGCTCAGTTGCCGAGATGAATGTACATAACATTTAAAAAAAAGGCGTTGCTTACTCCATTTCTTGTCATTAAATAAAAAATAAAAATCCTTTCAGAATATTTTACATCATCGGACTTACTAAGCCCACATCAGTATAGAAAACCTTGGCATTAGTACAGATCACGAACCAGTGGTCATCAGGCCCGCGGGCCTCAACCTGTTAGCGAGGTCTTCTCGAGTTGTCTTCCTATAGACACTTCTTTAAAAATTTGATCGAAATTGTTGCCTCTAATACGTTATTTTAAAATATAGTAATCCATCTTGATAACTACATCACCTACTTTCTATAAATGGCAACTTCACTTTGAAAGAAATAAAAGTACTACATATAGTGTGGATTTCTGATTTAATTCAGACACATTCATGAAGATGAAACGTTGAGATTTCAAGATTAAAAACATTTTAAATTTACCAATAAATGTCGTACTTATTAATATAGTTTCCGGAAGACTAAGGCAATGGTCAGCGACAGAGTATTGTAATTTTTTACGTGAATACAAAAATAGAAAAAATACGAATATATTAAATTGGAGAACAAAAAGACAACAAAAGGACAAAGCAATGGAAACGAAACTATTTTTCATTCATAATATCAATTAACTTCAACGTTTAGTTGGTACGCACGGCAGACATATTCAAGAGCAAACTCCGTGCTGTATTAAAGTACTCATTCCACGTACAGACGAAGCATCATAATGACGCAGCTAAAAGAACACAGAAACCCGTTTTATGAAGTTGGTAAATCATCAAATAAGTTACTGAAGATTTTACATGTCTCAAAACAGAGAAGATGGCGTTAGAATAAGCAGGGGTAAAAACTCGTAACAAATGTCACATTAGTAAATCGTCGTCAAACATGATCTGATTAGGATTTTACAATAACCATTATCCAAACTGATTAAAACATGAAAGCAGAATAACGAACGAAACAAATTCATTCTTCACACTTCCTCTTCTAAATTAAACACACACAATCCCTGCTTTTTATTGAAACCGCAAATGAGTGATAGTACCCTTCAGTTAAACGTTTTAAATGAAATGCGTATCTCCAACGCCCCATTTACATTATATAATTCTGCTTATATGCGTTTTTAAACAAGCGTATCTAAAGAGCTCTTCCCCTCAGTTGCGTTGATCATTCTTGCGAATCAGCATTATGTAGCCGGAGCAGCTGTATGCTGTTGGATGATCACGTGGTCGCAGCACTCGCGTTCTCTAGGGGAAATGACAGAGTTGAAGGGTGGGCTGTAGAGGGGTGGAAATCACAACGGAAACGGAAGCATTGGGAGTGGGCAGATGATGACGTGATTTGCGACAATCGTCGTGTGGATACACTCCCCTCCCTTGTGCGTTCTATTTGATAAGTGCGGGAACCGGATTCCCTGAAGATTATTGACACGAACGTTATGATGTCCATCTTGGTACGAAAATAATATTATTCACCTTTGGTTTAAAAAGTAAACTCTGAAAAGAAATTTGTGGAAGAGAGAACTGGATTAAATCAATGTTAGTCCGACTGCGGAATCATGTTTTATCACTTTTTTTATTTTAAATCATCTTCAATAAACATATTTTCCGAAATCAATAAAACAAAATAAAAATAATAAAACACATTACCTATAGTTGGAAAAACTCTATTATTTATTTATTTCGTCTCTACGAAGGCAGAGACAGTGAAGGTCTGTGGGGTAACGCAAGTTAGATGAGTATGGCAGACGGAATCAGGCAGGCAAACTGGATAGGGAACTGATTAGCACGCTAGCGCGTAAGACTTGAGGTTACGGATTCGATTCATCTCTCTCTTAAATTCAATGTAATTCATTAATTAACTTAATTCATTAATTGATTAATTTTTTTATACGCCAGCGTTTACACTTCGTGTTTTGTATGAGGAAATTTTTAGGCGTATCGCGATGCAAAAACACAAACTGGTATACTAATCTACTAACGAAATAAACTAATCCAAACTTATCTAGTTAATATAACATGCACTACTCAACACTTAAAATTTCAGGAATAAACAGTTTGTATGAAATACGTATGACAAAATTATATAACCTCCAAAATCACAGCTAGAATGTAAACAAACATGGCGGATCGCATGCTGGACTTGCATGCGTATACATACTCGTACAATGGCGGATCTAGACCATACTCAAGGGGGGCGGGCCAACTGGGGATCATTTTTGTTAAAAATTATGGTTTTACAACACAAATTTCATAAATATTACCTTTAAATAAAATGCGTCAAATAAATAATTAACAATCTGGCATTATTAATAACAATGATATTATTAATAACATTAACAATTATAACTAATAATAATTATTAATCTGGTAACACTTTTACTAAGTATGCCACTTATCAACTTCAATTTTTAATACCGACTTTATCTGTTACTCTCAGCCCCCTATAGCCCTTTCAGCTCCCCCTCCCCCAATAGATCCGCCAGTGCATGTATATCCTGAATGAAGCTCATACAAAATGTATCGGGATTTGTCTGAGATACTGTCGCGCGACATGTCAAAGAGTAACTATATTGCCCTAGTACATACAAATTGACATGTATCATATACAAGTCGCTCATACATGTATACAAGTGTAAACGTACCTTTACTGATATTACATCTTTCAGTTTATTCTATTTAATCAATTCTATTCTCTAGCCGTGGGAGGCAAGGGGAGGTGATCCCGCTGTGGGTATCTCGCATCTTGTCATTGTTATTTACAATCCATTGCTTTCTTTTGGGGTAAAATCAGAATGATTTCCTATTTTCAGCGTCGCATAGAATACCGGGTAAAAATAAAATTGTAATAGTGCCATTTGAGTCAAGGACTCCTCTTGTCTGTATAACACTCCAAAAGGGTATCACAAAGTAACAATATACATTTATTCATTGTGGACTAGTATAGCGTAATGACGTTTATTTCATATAATTGTATTAAATCATATGTATAGTTCGGTATTAACGAAAATCTTGAAATAACGAAATAGATTCTTTCTTTCTAAGAAGAAAGAAACGATTCTATTTAAAGACGTGTGACATTAAACTTCATTGAATTTTTTATACGTAACATAATTTTGTTTGTTTCACTCTAGAATGTGTGGAAATAAACAAGCGGTTTAGGTATAGGATCCACTCATTTTCATGAGTGCTCTGAATCGGTTTCCGGTTCTCATCTCTGAGAAAGAAACGGATATAGAAGAGAAAGCGAGGAAGGGATTTTAAATAGAACAAGAATTACGATTTACACAGAGAAGATGAGAAGCGTGAAAGAGTGAAGAAAATACGATTAAAATATTTATGACGAATTATAAAATATTTGCTTCAACACACAAATTATACGGGAAAATGGAGTGTGAAGGTATCGGATAGACTGTCTTCCAAATCGAGTGATAAGGTGAGAACATGAGCAGTAAATTCTCAATGAAAGGGATAGAAATGAGATCCGGAATCAAATGTACGTAGCAAGGACAGACAACTGAGTAGCGAGACGGTTGGACTGCGTCAGCAAGGGCATTCGCTACGAACGAGGGGCCGCGTGGCGAAAGCGACCGTGCTGTAGTACCCCATTCGCGGACGCGTGAATCACGTAACACGCGGCTATAGCTTCATCACGACAAGGGCTTGCTTTCCCTTCAATGCGAACACCCCTCCTAATGGGTGCGTTTAAAACCAACGTAACGCATACCTCATTGGCTCTGCAAAGCATAGCGCCTCGCTGCCTCCGAGAATGAATACGGAGTCTGACCGTCGCACAGTGGGTCAGAACAACAGAAAAAACGCTCATCGCAACACAAAACTTATTTAATATGAAGTGTCCCTATACATATAGTATCATTATGAACGGGAGAATACGGTTTCGAATGCCAAAAATTGTTTTCAATAATTTGTACCGTCCATTTTTTATGACAAAAATCCCGTTAAAAAACAACGGTAAAAATTCCTAATATTTAAAATGTAATTTTTTGCATGTTTTGAAAACTATTTCATTTGGTATTGAGATCCATACAATTTTGCTGTAACAACTAGCACCTAAAGAAATAACGCGCGTCTTAGTAAGCGTTTGAAAACTCAAGAAAACACATATTTCCTTAGGTTTATATCTCATATTTCAGATCCCCTTAAACATTGACAGAAAAACTGAATAGAAGTGGTATTGAATATTCAATTAGGACGTGGTGGAGCAACAGAAATGTTCTATTTTCTCGGCGCCATGGTTTGACAACGAAAGGTATGCTGTTAACATCCCATGTCCAGTTTTAAACCAATCCTAGCCCACTGTGCGTCTCTTATGTGCGTCGCCATGTTGATTGCCTGGCGCCGTGTCGTTTCAGGAAACAACATGAGCAAATACGTCGATAATGGAAAGGTGAACAGTCAGATGCAATGGTGCGAATCTCGACGCTGCCGTATCTATCAGACAATCGCGGAATGACTATGTACTTTCTGGATGTTACTCCTCCGCATGTCGAATAGAGAGAGGGTGGGAGTTTCCAACGGAGGATGAACGTTTATGTAGAGCCATAACTAGAGGAAAATTACGACAAATGGTGAGACCAAACGAATATCTGAAAATTGATAGCGTAATATTGTGATGTAAAATAGATGGCAGGATTAGATAACAAGAAAAAAGGCCTGAGAAGTTTATAAAACAGGAATTAACGATGTGGGATTTCATCATTTTCAAGGAGAGTGGACAAAACCCTCAATGATTGACCTTCGTTATATTGAAATCGTTTCCCAATTAATCTATGATGAAACACGAGGAAACGAGGCCTGTTCTTCCACCTAACCGTACGACTTGAGAGAGGGATTTGGGAAGGAGAGATGTTGGATTGACGGGGAACTTATTGTACCGAACCGACATTTGTCTGGGGTAGGTGAGGGAAACTCCAGCTGAAGACCTCACCTAGTTCGCCCGAGCATGGTATGAACCCAAGCTCTACCGCTCAGCGGGATTGTGGAAGCGAAGATGCTACCATTAGACCACCGCTGTCGGTAAAAATCTTAAAACTAAGGAAACTAAGAAATAGTTAGTTTCGAATTTCATTCATATTATTGGAAGGAAAATGTCTTCTTGTTGATTACATATCCAATCTACGAAGAAATTTGTAAAAAAGTTTATGAGAAGAATGGGAAAAGGAGAGATAAACAATGCGGCCGCATTAACAATAACAACCATGACTCATATTTTTTCACAAATTATGTTTTTATCATGTACAGAATCAGCGAAATGGAATGTTTAAGTAAGACTGACTCAAAGTTGAAAATATATTGAATTCAACCAATTAGAATAAACGTAACAGTGATATTTTAGGTTGCTTCCTAGTCGTGTACACAATGTGAGCCATTACTGGACTTAAATAACATAACATGCGAAGAGTTTGTTACGAATCCTTGACACAAGCAAAATAAAGCAATACTTTGGATCTTGTAAATTTGTTGAAAAACTTAGGCGCGTTTCTCTCGTAATTATCTGTGGTTATCGTACGAGCTGAGGAATGGTAGTGGTGAAGAAATAGGTAAGAGAACGGAGATTCAACAGAGATGCGAGAGAGAAATACTCAATATCCCAAAATAAAGTGAACACTTCATTTCACTTCTTTTCTTGATCATCAGGTCACCTTGCCTCTATTCACTATTCAGAGCCCTGTTTGCTCTTAATTTTTTGAGTTAGACACAACGCAACTTGAACTGCGTGGACCGCGTCTCGTCTCGACGAGGCGTGTGTATAATCTACTTCTTGCTCTTTTTCATCCTAATCCCATTCATAATGCCATTCGCAAAATCTCAATTGATGTTATGTACTAGTAAGTAGTCATTTCTGAAGAAGTCTGCAGCATGGGAGCCGAAAAATCTAGTCTCTCATATTCTATGTGACCCGAACCGGACTGTCAAGACTTGCATTATACCAGTCGTCGAAAATTTCAATATTATATCCAGTATCTTTACTAGAACAAGGGCAATATGCCTTAGAAGTGGGGCTTGAGAGAACTTCACTAGTGTAACCCCCTCTCTCATGTCACACACGCCGTTGGCCTTTTGCCCTGTAGCGAGGTCGACATAGCAGCTACAGCGCTTCACTGCACATAATTTGCTTCATCCACACAAATCTAGTATGTTGTAAATCTGCAAAATGGCGAGCTACAACCGCGTTGCACAGAAGGAAATAGATTAACAGCTACACTTCGACTTGCGGGTTTCATCACGTAACTCACAAATGAATAAATAACCATCATACTTTCTTATATTCGGCTCCAAATGAGTATGTCGTTCTGATTGATCAAGTGCAAACACAATGCTTTTAGAAAAATCTAGATAAAGAGGCTTATTGTACTCCTCGTAGTCATCCTCAATATTCTAACGACGTTTAGGAAATAAAATATTTATCTGAACTAAAATATAGTAGCTTTTCAGCCCGCATATTGTATTTCTGCATTTCTCTGAAACTAGGTGATTAATCTTACGGAATCTTTCAGCTTAATTTTCAATTTACAAATGTTATGCTACAATAGCAAAAATTTTGATACATAGACCTACCTCACACACTGACGGATCTAGGGGGGGGGTGAGAGGGCTATAACCCCTCCACCGCCATTGTACCTGAAGTCTTTACAGATAAAATTGAAGTTGATAAATGGCATACCGTTAAAAGTGTTACCAGATTAATAATCGTTATTAATTATAATTGTTATTAATAATACCAGATAGTTAATTTAAATTATTTATTTGATACATTTTATTTAAAGGTAATTTTCATAAAATTTGTGTTGTAAATCCATAATATTTAAACAAAAATACTTCCCCCCCCCATTACGGTCTGGATCCGCCACTGCTCGCACATTGATATTTTGGTAATACATAATGGATATAATAAGTTTGTACCCACGAAATTCATGACTTGAAAATGTATTTGATTTAATGGAGATTATCTTAATTTAAGACTGAATTACAAAGCACTGAGAATATTGAGAATTTCGTCGCATATTTATATCTTCGGAGAATAATTTTAGCTGCTCTTCTCAATTAGACTTGGAATGCCCTTACTCACAGCTCCGAATACGCTCTACGTCCCAACGCAATTCTACATTCACGTGTCATTGCTTTGGCCGACGACCAAACCTCCTCTTCGCATGACCGCGAGAGGAGCTCCGCGCCGCCGTCGCCGTCGCCAGGGACAACGCTGGTGGCCGAGCTGACTGGCTCTGGCGAAGCGTCCTTTAATCCAAATGAAAACGCCGCAACGCTCTCAGATAATTAGATTTGTCCCCACCATGTCCCACTCTTCCTTCTCTCCTTGCTACACCCTCCTGACTTCATCCCCTCGAGTAATTTTCAATTAAGGAAGATAGATTTATTTCCTGGGAGACCAATGGACCCGCGGGAGGGCTTGCGAATGTTCCGCGTTCGGGGGCGACTGTGGTGATATGGTGGCGATGGACACGCCGCACCACGATGATGAGGGTGAACAGAGCGTGATTCGATATGCACAAAATATGGAAAATTACGCTCCGAAAAGTTAAAAAAACGCGCTAAAATGTCCAAAATATCCACCAAAGATCCATTAAAATACACTTAAAATTCGTAGTATACTCTTTAAAAAACTGTTACACATTTATCTTGTTACTAGAAAAGTTCAAGTGTAAATTGGGTTTGTTGAATAATACCACTGAGCTGGTTCATACAGTAAAAACTATATTTAAATAATAAACATGTGAATCCTTAATTATTTCAGTAATTTCTCAGAAAATTAAAATGTTCAAACAAAAAATCTTCAAAAATATGCATTTATATTCAGTATTTAATTACATTAAATTAAAATGGTTCCACAAGGATAAAAATACTAGAAATCAATTCTCAAAAACGAAAGAATGTCGAGAAAAAATACGCAAAATCGGATCCCTGGTGATGAATGACGATGACTTGATGCTAGCAATGGTCATGATGATGGCAGTTGTCGTGGTCTTGACGGACATGACGGTTGTGACATGATGATGGATGTTATGAGTGGTGAAGGCAAGGGAACGAGACATTATCATCCTGTGCAGTTGATACTCTCCAGAGCCGCTAGGACACCGCNTGGTGAAGGCAAGGGAACGAGACATTATCATCTGGTGCAGTTGATACTCTTCAGAGCCACTAGGAGACGCGAGCGACAAGAGATCTGGAACTAGGGGAACCCCCATGGAGACTGAGTTAGGGAAACATCAGAGGGTTGCTGACCAGTGGATAAGTAGAATTTTAGAGCTATGTGATTAGTGGACATAGTCGTCAAAAGTCTATATACGAGTATAAGTAAGCACCGTATAGATTTTTGTAATATACACCAAGTTTATTGTTTGTAACTAAGTTCATGGGTCTTGTGTCATATTATAATGGATTTTCTTATCCTTGTATAAAGTAATATAAATGATTGAGTTGATACCTGCNACAAGAGATCTGGAACTAGGGGAACCCCCATGGAGACTGAGTTAGGGAAACGTCAGAGGGTTGCTGACCAGTGGATAAGTAGAATTTTAGAGCTATGTGATTAGTGAACATAGTCGTCAAAAGTCTATATACGAGTATATGTAAGCACCGTATGGATTTTTGTAATATACACCAAGTTTATTGTTTGTAACTAAGTTCATGGGTCTGGTGTCATATTATAATGGATTTTCTTATCCTTGTATAAAGTAAAATAGAAATGATTGAGAATCAGAAATAATTGGCTTATATTTTTAAACCATATGAATAATTTTTTCTATATAGATCGTCACAGAAGACTCAAATTCTGTCAAATTTCACAACCGCCATCTTATTTTCTTTTTGCAGGATTTTTTTTCATTTTACTTGCATACTCCCCGTGCCGCTACAATACAGTAAATACCGGAGTTTTAACATACATTTCTTTCTAACCATTAATGTCTTTCTTCCATCAAGAACGACGACGTATCCTTCACTCGTGATTAATAGTATACCATATAGTATTTTCCTCTCTCATAGGCATCTCTGTTTTAAATCCTTGCCTCTTCATATCCTCGTCTGTTGTTGTCGGTATAGAAGTATATAATAGGGTATCATTATTCAATATAGCTAGGCGTAAGGCCTACAATCGTCAATATGCGTTATCACCCTCCTGCATGGGCGGTACCATTTTGCCCAACCATAGAGACAAGCCATGCCTATCCCTATGGTTGGTTCCCGTTCCTAACCGCGGGGAGATACCTGTTCTACTTTCTAACGATTAGTTCCCTTATGTCATAGATTTTTCCCACATATATTCAAGTGACTTCATATAGATCTTCTGTGCTTATAAATCGTGAGAATTCATCCCACACATACATTCCTACCTGTTGCAGTGCATGATACCATTTCTACCCTTTCTTAATCGTAATGGGGACAATCGAAGAATATATGCGCTACTGTCTCCTCCCACAAGAACACCCTGAATCATCCCGCAGTTTACACCAATAAGCATTATAATCTCCATATCCCGTCAATCTCTCTACCAAGGTCTTGCGCAGTTCAAACTATTTGTGATTAGTGATTGCGAAGGTTACATTCTTTATGAATCGATACAAATTTCTTCCTTTTGTGACATTATCCCATCGAATCTGCCAACATTCAAACATCTCACGTCGAATTGTCTTCCACCAACCTCTGTTAGACAAAGTTATCGAGACCCCATCTATTTGCACCATATGATGACGCCGTACTTAATAACGGAACACAATTTCTTCTATTTGTAAATCAATTGGTAGTAACCCTAAAACAACAAGTATTGATTTAGTTGCCACGCTGCGATATCCCCCATACCAATACAATAAACTAACCCGTTGTATACTTGATAGTTTACGATCCATATGTATCAGTTTTGCACGTTTCCACCATATAACACTGCCATAAGTCATTACTGGCACCAATGCACCGCGATATAATCGTTTCAATTGTCGACGCGGGAGAGTCTGTTTCGCCATTCCTACTCACTGTAAACCATAAACCATTTTAAATATTTTCGCTCTTAAATGTTCTACTTGTTTTAGAAATGTTAGCTTATTATCGGTCACCACCCCCAAATACATCTGGTCTTCGAGACGGAGGCGTCATGCACCTTCTTTCACAATTGGTTTGTTTGGACGCCGTACAATGTTGATCAAGGATCATACCCACTGTCTTGTTTTCCGATATTTCCAAATCCATTTCTGGACTATAATTTATTAATTTCATCAATATTGCGGCACCCAGGTGTTCAATTTCATATTTAGTTTTGCCGGGAATAGCGAGAAACATATCATCAACGTAGGATGTGAAACTTATCCCTTCGGAAACCAAGCGACCCAAAACACGATTTAACGTGACATACCACAAAAGGGGCCCCAGATGACTCCCCTGAGGACACCCATTCAGCTCTTCCTACCCCATCTCCAGAACCACATATCTGTCTCGGAGATAATCTCGTAGCAAAGACATTAGTTTTTTCTGGGACGCCTTTCTTACGCAATTCCTCTAAGACAATCGCCCAGTTTACGCTATCAAATGCGCATTTATAATCCACGAATATTAATAGTGTATATTTACTTCCTGTGTTTTATACAGCACACATGAGATGACACAGTGCATCCTCTGTTCCCCTCGCATTCATGAAACCAAATTGACATGCACTTAATTTCCCGTCTATAATTGTCTGAATCTCTCGTGCAAGTATTTTATCTAATAACGTACCTATCACAGATAATAATGTAATAGGCCGATATGAAAATGACATCTGTGGGTCCCGATTACCAGGTTTCTTAAACAGACGTAAGTCCCCAACTTTCCACGCACGCGTGAAATAACCACTCTACTCATATAAATTAAAGAGAACAATTAACTCGTCCACATATCTGATGCGCATATGTTTCACCATATTCGGAGTAATTTGGTCATAATCCAACCTTTTACCAATCTTTAGCACTTTAATGACTTTGCTTACCTCCGCCACCATTATCCATGGATTATCTTCTAATTCATGATAAGTATACTCTCGCTGAGGCATCACATGCGCTTCTCCACAAGTTAATATTCCTTCCACAATATTGTTTCCTGTCGCGAACCAATCCTTCGTATAATCCCCATTATCCTTCATACTTTGCCATATTGTTTTACTCTTCAGCTTTTCTCTCCTTATTAAATAAGGCATGCCCCATACATTGGCCTTTATACTCTCTTCCAAATAGGTCACCCAATACTCATGCTTTTGCTTACGAAGTAGACGACGATATTCATTTATTTGTCCCGTGTACTCCAATCGCCCTTGCAGACGTATTTCCTTTTTGTCTTTGATATATCCTTCGTAAATTCCAAATTTTATTCTTTTCCAAAGACACTTCCACCGACCACCACCGATACCCATCCTGTTTGAACCCACAATGCGGTTGCACCGTTCTTATAATATTCTGTTGTAAGGCACGAACCCATTCATCAATATTTAATGTATCCTTCTCATGTGCATTGTCCCCTTGTCCGGGCGCTCTGGAGATATTTTACCCAATCAACTTTCCTATAATTGTACTTTCTCTGTCGTTGCACTTCATCCCTCTCTATTTCCTCAATAGTATACTGAATGATCACTAGTTACATCTCCACTGAGACACCAACTTGTCGCTGTAGTATTATTTGTCCCCCCTGAACGGTCAAATCGATTATTGATTTCCCATTGTCAATATGGAATATCGGTAGCCCTTTTATGTTTGCAACAATTAAACCACAAGCGAGGATCAGATCCACAATCTTTTCCCTCCGTTTATTATTTATAGTATCGTCCCATAGAAGAGAACGATCATTAAAGTCCCCCCCCCCATATATATTTCCATGTCCGGATAATTCTGCACAACACATTGTACTTTGTTGGTTATCGTATTCCGTTTACATCCATATTTTACTTATACGTTTAGGTGCATAAGCGTTTTGTTTTCTTTTGTTAGTGTTATGACCTGTATATATTTAGAAGTGTATTCTAAATGTTCTAACACATGGACATCACCATTGACAACGATAATTGCTGACTCACCATCCATCTCCAGGATTTTTTCACATGTTGCAGCCTTCCATATCTCAGGTAAGGCTCCTGAAGAAGACACACATCCACTCTATGGGTTTGCACATAATTCGCTAGTTCTTCTAACCGTATATACCCCCTCTGTAAATTTTGTTGCTGGATATTAATGACCATGATCGATGTTTGTTACCATTAACCCTCGTACTCTGTTATATTCCCTGCATGTTGGACTGCGCGTAGATTGATTCGCATCCCAGCCTTTCCGTACGCAATTCGCACACGTACTTGGGTCATCTTTTCTGGAACACACGTCACAACTGTGTCCCTTTTCCCCACAGTGTCCACACGTTGCTGTCACGTCACAAGATTTGGCCATGTGTCCAAAACGAAGCCACTTATAGCAGCGCAACGGCTCGACGTACTCTGCTATTCTGTATGACATGTATGAAACACGGATTCCTTGATCCATCATAATCCGCTGATTAAATGCGGGATCAACGTCGAGCACCCAGTTTCGCGGGTTTCAATCTCGCCGTCCTAACTTATGTAGTATCCTAATTTCTTCGGTGGGGGGGGGGGACTGACATCTGGTCGCGCAGAGAGCTTATGAAATTTGTTTCATCCATGTCATGCACGCCGTAAACAAAGATTTTCGGCTTCACCTGCAGTTCTTGCAACCCACTAGTTGTTGCTAATGTGTCTCGTATCCGCGTGTAGCTGCCGTCATCCGAAACTTTTAATAATATATTCTCTACCCGCGTTTTACGCAGAACTACCACCCGCACATCCTGAGCGGACTGTAGCCGTTTTTCACCATTGCTTCTAAATCCATTGTGTCGTCCAAGCATGTTTTGCCCACCATTATGAACTTGTCGCGGTTTCCTTTCCGTTGTACAACTAAGCTATATGTCTCGACTCGCTCCCTGGACCCTGCAGTGTCGCGAAACATAATCGCGAGGTCCTCCGTTTGCTGAGAGAATAACGCAGTTAATTTTCCCTCTAACTGGGTAATGCCCACCTCAACACACATTACCCTTTCGGTGACATGTCGTAAATCCTTTCCCCTACATCAGGAATCTTTTCTGCAGTTATCGTCTCTTTCTCAGGCAATTTTTCCCTTACCTGTGGTAATTCCGCCCACAAGTCTATTATCTCTTGTCGTAGGGCACTGATCGCCTTCTTTTTTACCTGCTTGAATCTATCACAGTGGGTTANTAGGGCCAGTAAACTGTCGTACCTTCGCTTGGCTTCATCAAGTACATCATCGTGACTCGCACCATCCCCTCTGACGCGGCTGTAGTAACTACTACTACTACTTTTTTCGTGCTGAGTAATTGGCTCAGGAGGACTACGGCTCCTGTCCGCGTTCTCCTCAAATACTGGTGTCCCTGTCTGACTCATATCTACATCCTTTCGCCCCGTTCCAAAACGTTCTCGAATTAAAAAGCTAAGTTCCTGTTGCGCACCGTTTTCTTTACTCGTTTCGAAAGTCGTATTATGCACAAAACGACCTCTCAACCGCGAAGAATGTCAACCGGATCACACGCTGCAGTCGAAAGTACCTCGTTGAAGTACAAGTAGCATTAAGTCTCCACACGTTGTACCGCATTGTAGCAAATCTCTCATACTATTTCTCAAAATCGAAGAAGCGATATACTGCATATAAACAAGCAGAGAACTTCTACAGTAAATTATATTTCTTGTGGCCGAGTAGTATTTGAGGACATTCATTTCCTGTTATAAAACACAAGGAATATTGAGAATTAGTTATCTAGGTTGCGGTGGTTTTACAATCAACCCTGTTCCGTATGTTTTTTTCCTATTATATCGTAAGAAGTCATCAGAGCTCTATCCCTATTGTCTCAAACATATGGAGTATCCATGTAACACAGAACATTTAGAGTACGTTTTATCTGTCTTGTCTCGAATGATTTAGTTGGTCTTGGACACTGCAAATTGAACGCAGAAGCCGTCCTAGCAGCAGGACCAATTTAGAAGGTCTTGGCTCCACATAATATTTAAAATTGCACTTTAACCGTACTACCACGACCTATTAAGTACAATATATTATTGTCAATCTGTATCCGTACAATCGTCTTCAAAGAAGAATGTCTTGGTCACATGAAATGGCGGCTTGTACATAATAAGTAAACAACAACATGCAATAAATAAACATAATTAACCTTTCAACAGGAATATCCAATGGTTCCAACGCACAACGCCGTGCACTATTTCATGCTTATGTGTACAACTCTGGCTCATCAATGACACACTATCTTGGCACGTTCTTGGTGTATGGCAGGACAAATTGTTCTCGATGCGGTCGAAATGTACTCACATAAGAACCTCTTCACACAACGAACACTACAGCTATGTTACACGGGTCGGGGACCTATTGAGTGGTATTATTATGCAGAAATACAACCTTCATGACGACATCCTCGCGTAAACAAAGTCCGCCATAGTCCAATGGTACGATGACAGAAACTTGCCAACGAAGATACCTCTTGTGTTGCCTGCAGGGAAATATCTTTTAAACCGTTATGAGTCTTGAAACTCGAGTCACTTGTACTTTAGTTCGTGATGAACATGCAGCGCAAACGTGCAGCGGCCGCTATACGCATGAGTCAATGTGAAATCATCAACTGAAAAGTAATTTATTGCTGGCATATTAAATTATATTCGAAATACCCCAAACTGAAAATGTATTACGTAGTCGCAATAATCGGACGTTTTCATACCCTCAGCCCCATGTAAGAATGCGTGGGTAGTAGACTACCATATCTCAAACTTACGAGAGAAAAAAAACCTTTTTACTTCCCCCGCCCTCCATACAGAACATTTTAACAAGACCGCTGAAATTCTTGCTTACTTAGATTTACCAAATTAAATCATAGTCGCATATCATATCATATCATATCATATCATATCATATCATTGTTTTCATGTAATAGGTTTCTTGAAAATAATTTTTTTATTAAGCTTGTTCCGTTTTACGACAATGGATGTTGAGAAACGAATCCTTCATAGTGATTTCGAAAAATATGCCAACAAAGAAGAGTGTCTATTACTGTTTAGTCAAATCTAGTTTTCTTGTGAATATCATAAAATATTACACTCATGACCGTCAATACTAGAAAAGATCATTTGAGGGAGATTTCAAAAGTCCAATCCAATCCCATTTAAGGGATAGTTTTAAATCTCTGACATTTTGCACAATTGACGACCAAAAAAAAGTGGAAAATGAGTGTTTTTGATGCCATTTAAGTCTTAATTCAGCCCTCTTAGGGTACCACCATTGAGAGTAGTATGGGAATAATCGTGAACTATCATTAGTATCGTTTTGGAGGCCGATGAGATATGTGAAATTCCCGATGCCATCTAAGAATAAGTTCTGTCCCTTGTAAAACACCCTGGTACCTTTATAAATGGAGTGAGCTCACTAGGACAATTAATGACTGTATTGTCAGTTACTGTACAACGAAGTAAATCGTATCGACGGTTTAACCAGTAACTTAACAAGAAAAACTCCCCAACTAAACCGGGTTACTTCCTCCTACTTAAAAATAGGTAAAAGAAAAAAAATCCCAAAATGTTTTATAACTGTCTAGAAAATTTGTTACTAATATATTACCTTGAAAATGAGATTTTTCTGGATTACATATGAAACAATATAAGTTATATGAGTCCCCATTAAAAATGGGTGCAACTTTTGGATATTGTGCTGTGTTAGCCCACAGAGAAGCACATTTTCAACCGTCATTGGCGAGAGAAAATTAACAAAAGCAATAATGCACAATAGTACATCGAAATAAGAATCACCGGAAATGAATTGGTAATTACCAATTTTGCACTTTGATGACAGTAGTACGAATACATATAAAACAAGATTGGGTTTGCACAAAAGAGTTACTCAATAGGTTAATACCTCATTTCAAGGCGACTTGCAGCGAACGTGCTGGAAATCTAAAACGTCACCTTCAGAAGTGACATATCATTGTTTCGTTACCTAAATGCTGCTATTGCATGAACTAGTGAACAATCTCAAAAGAAGGATTGTATGCTTCGCAGTATTATTAATAGCATTGGTAAATTATGATTAAATGCACTTCTTTGCCGTTCCTTAGTAAGTATAAATATTTTTTCTTAATGACATACGAATAAGTATATCCTGTTTCATTATTTTGAAAAAAGGTTTCGGTACTTCATAATAGTAATGCCCGTATTATTTCTTTTTGATATTTTTTCTCATTATTATAAATGGATAAAAGTTAAAAAATGTTCCTCGTCAAGTAACCTTGAGGCAATATAATTACCGAAATGTGAAATGATAGTGTAGGTCTAGGAATTTATGTGGTTCTATTTATTATTTTTATTTATTTATTTGTTTGTTTATTTATTGTCTTTTGACTAGATCCAGGCTTGCTCTTCCGCACTAGTCGTGACTTGGGTAAGAGAATTGAAATACCGGGCAACTTACAGTAACGAACTGACATTTGTCTAGAGTAGGTGACGTAATCACCAGCTGATATCATCACCTAGTTCGGCTGAGCAGGGTTTGAACAAATGCCCAACCGATCAGGTGAGGTGAAGACGCCACATCTATACCATAGCTGTCGGTGGTATGGGTATACCCAATCTAGATTTTAAACGTTACATTAACTCTAGTTTAATATGAAGTAAATATGTATACGATTTGTCGAGAGCATGTAGAAATGTGTGTTTGGGAGGGGGGAGATATCTCTAATATGGCTCTTCTGTCAAACCCCCCATACGACGAGCATATTACACGTGTTTTTGTCGGGAATCTAGTTATCGGAAAACAGCATCAATAGCGCCTTCAGTCACAGACAACGCAACATCCACTGTTGTAACCAACCACACTTTATGTTGTGAAATGATCAGGGAATAAAAGAAAATAAACAATGAAAAGATATAATTGCAGATTTTCTGCGTGCCAATAAGTAATGTGTTATGTGTTACAGCACTTCAGGAAATCTTTGTCTTAATACAAAGAAATTCATCCTTAAATCTTGTTAATATTTTTGATTGTTGTTCATGTTGGTATTAAGTACAGTACATTATATATTTTTTAAAATTAATGTTATGTCAATGTTTAACTTTTACCTGTATAAGGTAGGGTTCATTGTATTCACTCACATTAACACAGGACTTAGTACATGAAAATACCAATTCAACAAAGGTAAGTTGTTTGAAATCGTTTGAAATTGTTGGGAACAAAGAATCATTGCATAAAGCTAATATATCAAATTTATTTCAAAGTCTTTGGAACAGACATCCTGAATTTTCATTTCACCCACGAGAGGGATAACAATCCAATAATTTAATAATTAGTAAAACAATATTGTTGATGCTTTTATTAATTGCAGCAAACCAATTTAAAATGTTTTTGACAGTGGATTGTACAAGGAAATTAGGTAAATCGATAATAATAGTAAATAGTATTAAAATATTGTTCATTGGGATTCGTACCTTCTCACAAACTCTGAAGTTCATATCACACCTTACTAAATACTGCGTGGTTCCATATTTTCCAATTCTACGCTATGGGTGAAAAGTTGTTCCTCCTCTTGGCTCTTGACTGAATGACCACAAGAACAACTTTATTTATACTCGACAAGAAATTCCACGTTAAAAATAGGAAATCACACCATAGAAAGCATTAGTTCGCAAATAACGACACACGTTGTCGATGCCTGGGTGATACCCACGCTTGGAGCCTAGCTGGAGCGAAGTCTAAAGAGCGTCTGGAATGAAACGAAGGTGGGGCAAAACTCCAAATGAGATCTGGGAGTTGTTGGGAACCAAGCGAGTCAATAAATAAAATAAAATGAAACATAAATGGACAATAGAATGTAGCGTGTAATATAAGTTAGTTTGCAAGATAGTTCTAGACTTCTGAAGACTCAAAATATTAACATTAAAATTGCAAGTTACAAGTTTATTCAGTCACATGTATTTATTTTGACTTGACAAATTTGTTGTAGTTGTAGACATATTCCGCACTAAACTAGTCAGCCTCGTGTTAATACTTGATCCATTAATCTATATAACCTACAATGGTGTGTCAATATTAGTCTCGCTTTTCCTTTATCTCACCATAACTTTTATATTTTGAAATGTATTAATCTGAAATTTTACGTCAAGATACCCCCATATATTTATCGAAGACTCCCTTGAAGGGAGGTTTCAGTGCAGTTTTATTTTTAATGTTATTAGTTCCTACTACCATTTTTAGAAATATCTTATTTTGAATTAGCACACATAAATCTCAACTCACGATATAATTTATTTTGAGGAGGATTACAATTTATACACTGCCTTCGTTTAATATTTCGACCAGTGTTTAAGGAAATTGTAGAAGAGTGGAAAAACGTTTGAAGTTTGTCCTTTCATATTTCAATACAGTATGTTTTGTACTCCGAAATGAGTCGAAAAACAGGTTCTTTTTCATACGTTATTTTCCTACTCTTTATATTTTTTTATTTATCTAATGATTCTTAGAGATGGAACATATTTGCGCGATCAATACTCAATAAATCTTAAAAATGAAATTTGTTGTCAATTTTTTTAAAAATTAATTTTGACAATTATTTTTGGCAGTCACGTGAATAGAACTATTTTTCCCTGGTTAGGAATTAACATGATGCAGAATTGGCAGAAAAAAAAGGGGGAAATTTACTGAATTTCTCCCTTAATTCGAACCCTGATTTTGATATACCAGTAGAAATTACTTGCATAATAAATAAAAAAAGTTACAAAAGTATTTTTAGTTTTTGTGCTTGTTCTTCAGTTTAAACAGAAACATTTAACAATGAAGACAACATTCCACTTAATACATGTATGCGTATACACATCCCCGCTTAATGCCATACGACTTACTGTGCTGATGTTTCAATTATGGAAAGACCATTCGATGCCACCGTCATGTTTTCTGCTGTATCAATCATCCGAAGCTCTGTATGACAGAGTAGCAATGCTCCAATCATAAACAACACCTCGCGCCAGGAAGAGGTGACCCGACACGAAACTCACTAGTTCCCTCGCGTTGTACAGCTGTTGGCGGGGGATCCCCGGTTGTGTTATCTGCTTGCCGCCACGCGGTCCCCGATTCGAACCTCGGCTTTTGTAATTTGAATTACCTGTCGGGAAAATGTGACAAATTGATTGTTTGATGACATCCGTATTGTCATTAATAAAAGGTAAGCCCGACCTCACCTAATAGAGATCGCTTTTATGAGTTTGAAATTGGTCCTAGTATTCAGCGAGTCCTAAGGGGAAGGGATCTGGCGACGAAGTTGTAAACAATTCTTTTGTGAATATGTTTCATGATTTATTCATGTAAGTATTAATCAATTTCATGATTGGTTCATGTAAGCACTAGCTGATGAACATGCACGAAAAAGTTCAGTATATTTTTCGGACGACAAGGGAAATATATACACATGCGTACATTTTATTTTCTTTCAGAATAAAGTTATGGTTTCTACTAGCACTATCTTGAGACGTTTCGCCGTAATCTTTTGCGTTCATTTTCTGTTAGTAATTGCTTGTGTTAAGTTTTCTGATATTAAGTGCTTATCAGAAATTAATTAATTTCTGATAAGCACTTAATTAATTAATTAATTAATAATTAAGAAATTAATTAATTTCTGATATTAATTCATAAGTATATTACGCCTCTCAAAGTGAACGACATAGGTATACTTTCCGCGTTTTTTCAGTATGCGACGGTTGCATTACAATGCTTTCTTTTAAGTCAAAACTACTCGTAATAAATACCCCCAAAACTATTCCGTTCTTGAATTATAAGAGTACAATATCGACGTAAGACTCAAATGGAATTCATATCAGACGTTGAGATTGTAGGGTTATTCATGATTTAGATAATTCAAAGAAGAAGAAAACAGTTCTTAAACTAAATGATTGTTGAAATCGTGTCAACTTGCTTTTGTCCTTAAGTACAACAAACAACTAAAAGGTTCTTTACGTTTCCAGCAAGATCTTCGGCAAATCAATGGCTACCCTGTTTTTACACGTATTCTTTGTGAATTTTGTTTTGTGTTCGCCTTCGTTAACAGAACGCTATTCGTTTAAACTTATTTCGAAGTTGACCTTTCTCTCTAATTTACATACTCTCCTCTTGCTTTCGTGCTCAGGAGACACTATACACGTGCTACGGAGAGGACGTCGTTTTTGCACTTTTCCTTCTTCCGATCAGGCGGTCAGGAGGCGGGGTTAGCAAAGGAAAATTCAAACGCGTCCTATTGTCTGTCCCGAGCAGCGCGAACTGGGCGTCGCGTAGCGGCGGCGTCTCGCATCGATATAGCGCTGGACGGCAGCGACGACGACGGCGACAGCGGCGTTGATGTAAAAGGCGACGCTCCTTTCGCGGCGCGCCGCAAGAACACCACGAGCAAGAAGCGAACACTTAAACGCGGCCAGCAGTTACCAAACACCTGCCGCCGCCGCCTTTATTGTCTTGTAATTGCGACGCGATGAATTTCTGAAACTGCTCACGGAGTGGGGTGTGCTGATCTTGGAGAAAAGGTGACCACACGGGTTTTGGTTCTTTTTTTCTTACTTACCAGCCCCACTCGACGCCTACTCTTCCAGAAATACACATTTCGCATTACCAGTGCAAACACGAAAAGAAATGCTTGTATAGCACTTTTGATGTGATGCTGACTTACAGTTCAAGATCGTATACATATTTTGCAATGTTAATGTAATTATATCATATCTTTTACGGTGTCGAAGGTACTTTTTTTTTTCATATTCCCTCTTACTTTATTGTCGTACACTATCGTGGATGAAAGACGCAAAAGTATTCATAAATTTAAACTTTTCGACGTTCCTTATGCAAATGAAATACGAAATGAAGCTAGCGAAAATAAACATTTATTCGTGACGAAACGTACCTCTAAATAATTTATTATAATAACCCAAAAGCTCTGCAATTCTCTATTTTACGTTACTTTATGATCCTCTACCTCTCCTATAATGTTCAGCTGAAGATTGAAATCGAAACTGGTACAGAAAAGTTTGTTTGAATTCAAGGGTTCTTTAATGCGCATGTGAATTACGGTACGTCGTCATACCTTCGTCGACCCTTAGTCCTGGTAACACTACCTTGAAATAGCATTCGTTCAAAGATCCTTAGTCACATCTTAAGGTGATTACAGTACTTACGTTATGAGTAAACAAGTCGGAACTTGCCAGAACAATATTTATAAGCCCCGGTTCAAGATTAAGATCAACTGTAGGATAGATCTACCACGTAAGGTTCAAAATATGTAATTATTAATTTTTCGATTTATTCAATGTTATCTAGTTAGTGATCATGCGCTTGATTATTTTACTATAAATGTGGTTCTGCCAGTCCAAAATGTCTTATCCTGTTTTATTATATTCTTATCCATTTCTCTACTACTTCCTCCTATTGTTCCGCGTTATCTTGTACCATTATTCCTTATTTAGATCAATTATGTCTCTGTTACTTAACAATGTCGATTATTCTATTGTGTGTGNAAGGTGATTACAGTACTTACGTTATGAGTAAACAAGTCGGAACTTGCCAGAACAATATTTATAAGCCCCGGTTCAAGATTAAGATCAAGTGTAGGATAGATCTACCACGTAAGGTTCAAAATATGTAATTATTAATTTTTCGATTTATTCAATGTTATCGAGTTAGTGATAATACGCATGATTATTTTACTATAAATCTGGTTCTGCCAGTCCAAAATGTCTTATCCTGTTTTATTATATTCTTATTCATTTCTCTACTACTTCCTCCTATTGTTCCGCGTTATCTTGTACCATTATTCCTTATTTAGATCAATTATGTCTCTGTTACTTAACAATTTCGATTATTCTATTGTGTGTGTGAGTGTTACGTAACTTCATGCGTGATTGAAATAATGTTCCCTTGTGTCTTCGTCAAGTCACACATTCAATTGATGTTAACTACCTTCTCGTTTCATTGCGGAAGTACAAATCTACAGGAAAAATTGCTCATTACTTTTGTAACACCGATATCTGGGGGTTCTTCAAACATTTTTTCATATTAATTTTCATATATGCGAACTTATTATACCGTGATCAAACGAATTACGAAATATTTGGTAACAACGTACAGAATGGGAATTTGTGATTTTTTTCTATTCATACTGAATTTTACAACTATTAATAAATGTAACTCACACTTTACGGACACTAAAATACTTTAAATTTTTTAAATAAATTTTCCACATTTTATTTTGATTGTGGATATCGACTTCCGCAGAATTTAATTTATCAAATTAATTCCAATTAATGTAACTCTTGCAGTTTACAACACCATGCTTTTGATCAAATAGGGCCAAAACATTTATTCAATGTACTTAATAATCAGGAATTCAATTGTAGACGCATATGAAGCAAATGATTATTTTTCAGTAATTAACTTTTTTCATATAGAAGGATATAAATTTGTTAAGAAATATATAAATATAGAATTATAAAAATTTATAAATTGATATCACCTTGTTCCTGATTGTCTGTGAATAATACAAATCTCACTTTTCACTTGTATATAATTTACTAAAGAAAATCGTATAGAATT
>NNCF01136066.1:136761-155604 GCA_002313205.1 Laupala kohalensis | reverse complement strand
AAGACGCGCAAAATAATATTTCTCTAACAGACACTGGAAGATAGCATAAAACTATTTTAACCTAGATTGTAAATACAAATGCTCTAACACAACGGGTACATTTAATTAACTAGAATTAGATCAGTAACGGAGAGATTTTCTTGGATAAAATTATGGTCCGCCTAAGTGTGATGGTAGAAAAATGAAAGAATTAAACATAGCCATGTGACCTTTGTCTCAAAGATTTCTCTTTATGAGTGATTTCAGAAATCCAGAAATAGTTTATGATAAAAATTTCCAATATGTAATTTTTAGTTGATTATAATGTTGTACGCGTGAAGACTAATTTATAACTTTCTCTCTTTCGTACATAAAGACACTAGTTGATAAAATACTTCAGTAAATGAACGGAGAAAATGGAGTGTCGGTAAAAAGATAGTAACTGCGATGGAGATCAACTGTATAAAATAAAACCAAAACAAAGAGTAACGTACTAAGAGAAACGTTGAAAAGTAAAACTAATAAAAATAGCATGAAATAAGAGATTGATGTGTAATCAATCTCCAATTGTTTAACCAGAAACCAACATTCTCTACTAGGCTGCTATTGCAATCAAACTAGCGTAACAATGCTAAATTATCTAAACTATCTAAGTTTAATGCAACTAATTTCTGAACAATAATATGCGTTTCATTTAGCAAGACTATTTTATAGACCTGCATAATATGGCAGATATTACTTCCTCCATCTGCAAGTTTCACTTGCTTTCGTATTAAGTATTAAGAATTAAGAACAGGACTTCAGAGCAGTTATGAATAGTACATGATAATACACATTGGAGCATTACGTAACTCACCTAACAATGGTCTCAGATTATCAGCCTGGTCAGAAGCTTCAGAGCTGTCATTTGTTAGGATTCAGGTTGTCAACAAACATCCTTTTCAAATAAAGGAGTCAAATAGCTTCTTTTCTTGATGTAATTTTTAAGTGCTATTACCTCGGAGAGAAGGTGTAAGATGAAAGAATTAAAAATAATCAACACGTCGTTTAATGCTCTAAAGATTAGAAACTTCATGCGGTTACGCAGGACAAAAACGCAAATTCTGTAGGACATATGCCTATTAATGTGTACAATTGTCAGTTAAGATACTATGCCTGAAGACTTTATACCATTAAATAAACTATATATTAACACAATGAAGATGTTTCGTCAAAACGTAAAACTTTTATTTCAGGAACACTTTCATAAACGATTTTGAAATATATTGTGTGCTTCGTTGTAGATATTTAGTTTTCTAGATTTTTCAATTTTAACAAAATAACTGCGTTAAATATTTCCAAACTTCTTAAAACACGCTTAGATGTAGAGAAAAAAGTATACAGTGAGAGGGAGAAAGAAAAGGATGATGGCAAATGCTTCATTAATTGTTGGTGTGTTTTCGTGAAATTCAATTTGGTTGAAAATCTTCTCCTCTTCTTTCTTTAATAATCTCCTTGCGTGTTTTCGTCCTCTAAATTTTCCTTCGCTAACTACAAATGCAGGACTAAGCCATCGAACGATGCTCCTGTCCTTAAAAGGTAGAAACGTGTTAAAGGGGTTACGGGTAGTAAATGAAGGTAATTACAGATATAAGCACTGGGTTATTAGAAATTGAATATGTGTGTGAAGGAACGTGCTTGATGCCCCTTGTCTGCCGATTTCTCTTCATGAGGTCAAATAAGTTTCGAAGTTTTCACTTTCACTAACCGTAGAATAACTTACACTTCCTGCTTAACTTAATCAATCACGCTCATCGTTTAGTTCTAAAATTAATTTGATTGATAATTCATTGAATTTTTTATATTATATGTATTGATTATATGTATTGATTATATGTATTGATTGACTGTCCCTCGTCTTCAGTCTTTGCAAATAATTTAGAAAATATATTATAATTCCTTCAATCCTTAGGTACTCATTTTGTTAACAGATTTTTTTGTACCAATTGANTATGTATTGATTGACTGTCCCTCGTCTTCAGTCTTTGCAAATGATTTAGAAAATATATTATAATTCCTTCAATCCTTAGGTACTCATTTTGTTAACAGATTTTTTTTGTACCAATTGTTGAATGAAGATGCTTACATATTCGTATTATTTGATAATAACTTATTTAGATATCGCAGTTTTTTCACGATTTTCTAAATAATAATATCAGGAAAATATTTTTGAGGTGAGGTCTGTTGAAATAATAATTACATGTGTGCCAACGTTTCGAACTGTAGTAGTTGTTAAGGACTAAAGAAAATGAATAAGCAGCACAGTTTTGGGAAAAAATTACACATATGGTATATAAGTATTAAATAAATGTACTATGTAATATCTCTTTGCCATATTTCTAATTTTTCCCCCAAAACTGTACTGTAACAAAGTTGGAAACGTAGGCATATATGTTATTATTTTTCCAATATACCTAATTTCGAGAACATTTCTCTGATTTTAATAATTTAATTAGTATATCTCTCATAAATACTTGTTAATTTTGATTATTTTAATAATGTATTTAAAATATAAATTCACTTGTGTGTCTTACGGTCTCATGACGTTCTTTAGTTGGCCAGTTCATTCTCTTTTTGTATCGTAAGTGGTGTGGAAAAATCTTATATTTTCATTCAATGCTTTAAGTTTCAAATAAAAGACTTTAGACTTCCTTTTTGCCATAGATTGTCAACAAAACGGCACCATTTAACTTGCCTCATTAGTAACTGTCAATAACGACCTCCAAGCAATGATACGCCAATGGCAAGGGACAAATGTTATCGAAACCTTTGCCCAACTCGTCTATCTTCCGGATGACATACCACATCGAAAAACAATCTCCACACAAGCAAATACAGCCGTTGATCAATGCGCCGAGGAAGAATATCAACTACTCCAATGCACTTCCCTGCTATTCCATTAGCTTCAGATGTGTAATTAATATTCAACCGAGTAATAAATTGACTAAGACAAGTCTCCCTGAATATTCCTCAGAGCATCTACTACATGATTGAATTGAACTTCAATTTATATACACTTTACAAAACCGGCGGTTTAGCTTTATACTCACGATAATTAATTTCATGCGTCATTAATGGTTTAACCTCAATGATCAGGTCAATCAACAAAAAATCGAGGATCGTGCCTCAGGTAAATTAAGAAGCCAGATCAATGGTTAATGGGAAGATGTTTTTTTTTTCATGACGTTGGTAAACTGGAGCTAAAGCGAAGAATGTCAGAGGAAGTCAGGGATTTGGAGATCAATTTCTTATTCATTACACATACAAGATTTATCGATTTCGTAATTGCAAAGGTTATCTCTCAGTACCCCTTTCCGTTACTTTTCATTCAGAGATGGGGTTATAATGGAAGTGGAGGCCAGGGAATGTATTCGTGCCCTTCGGCATAACGTGCAAAGCAAGAGTCTCACGCCAAGAGAAACTGTAAATTTTGAGACTGTCTCCCACAAATATGGCAAGAGTAATGGTCGACCGACGCGGTCTTAATCAAGTACGCTTCTCATTTGCAGGTATACTCTTTGCTCTGTTCAAAACGAGACGTAAAAGTTAATGCTCACTGAAGTAACAGGTCCATTAGGGCTGTGAATGTACTGCCAAGATTGTCTGGTCTCAAGTGACGACTTGGTACGCCTTCTCCTCGGTTGTACTTACTTGGCAAATCGTGCATCGTAATAGTGAGGCTTTCTACTGAATGAACATAAATTAGTGTGATGTAGTTATATTACTAGATAATACAATCCTCTTGGGACTTCATATTATGAACAAACAAAATGAGATTATAAATTACTATTTTAATTTCAATAAAACATGTTTCCACGAGACTTTAGTCATCTTTGATTAAATACCGTATTTTGCGGACTATAAGACGCACTTTTTCTTCAAAAAATTGCCTCCAAAATTCAGGTGCGTCTTATACCCGAAATTAATATAAAAATGTCCAGTGTTTGATTTAAAATTCTCGCCGGTCTAAAAATGGTCATATATTCGATGCCGCGGGAAATCTGTCTCTATCTGGCAACATTGAATTCAACTGGCAGCAGCAGTGCACCGATGCGACGAACATGAGTTGCGGGGATTCACAAGCTTTGCCAATACCGTCTCCCTCCCGCCCCGCCATCACACACCTAGAACATTGTCAAGCCTATGATGCGTCATTGCAGTCTATGGTGCCAGTGAACTTGAATTGGAATGATTGGTGTTATCGGTCAGTTCGGTTTTATAAACTAAGAATTTTTTAGTCTGGTTTTGCAATCTAATAATAAAAATGGTAAAAATGTTATTTTTTTAAAATTGCTTAAAAATTAAGGTGCGTCTTATAGTCCGTAGCGTCTTATAGTCCGTAAAATACGGTACTAAAATGAGAAAAATTTTACAGTATGAAACATTGATATCAAGCGATTTCTGTTACTTAATTGGTTCTCTTATAGCATTTTGTCACAAATGGAGGCGAAAACGTGTCTGGTATTTCCAAACAATATTGTTATGTTGATTACGTCTCCTATTTTGTACCAAGAGAATATGTTTTGGAAGAAAAAATACTGCACAGAAATTCGTTGTATTTTTTAAAATATTTTTTTTAGTTTCAAGAACTATTGAAGAAATATAGATGTTTTGCAACGAACGTCTGTATAAAAATAACATGTAAGAACTTAAAAGGAATGTTTGCTGTGGACTATTTCTTCCAATTCTAAAAGTTGATTGAAAACTGTCATTATTAAAACTCAACTAATTATTAAAAGTCGACAACGACTCTTTAGAGAGTTGAAATGAATACCGGAAGAATACTAGCCGTTCAGAGAATCTTTCATAATTTGTTAATATTATATCACGACATTTATACCGTCACGACCGTATATCATCATATATTTTCGTTGCCCTTGCTTTTATAATATGAATGAGCCATATCAATAACATTTCACAAATTCCATGTTGCTTCTTTCAGCCTTAAGAATACTCGGATCATCCTCGTCTCCTAAAAACCACAACCGACGGAAAGATGTTAACCTTTACAAGCAGCAATTTGTTCGCAGTAAACCCCTAAGTTGCTTAGCCAGTTTACGAGGCCCTCCATTCCGGTTTGGGATACGCTGTTGGCCGCGCTGTATCATCACCACTACCCTTCAGAACCTTCAGCTCGAAACTGGGAACAGTCGATGGAGATGATGGAAGAAGGGATGGAATAGCATGTGATGCTATTACGCGGAAAAGAATTTTTCAATGATGACTATGCTTTCTGTTAGATTCAATAATTATTACCGGGGTTCGGATCGATAACCATTAAAAAATCGGAAATTTAGACAAAAAAATTAAAAGTCGTTTCTATGTTGCTCATTTTTTTATTGGTATTAGAAAGCTTTTTCGGCTGCATAGCAACCATCGTCAGTAACATACACTGAAAAATATAATTTTTATTATTGTCATTTTATGTACATTTATATTTTTCAGTGTATGTTACTGACGATGGTTGCTATGCAGCCGAAAAAGCTTTCTAATACCAATAAAAAAATGAGCAACATAGAAACGACTTTTAATTTATCATGCTTTGATAATGTTGCTAAAGCTCCACAATTACCAAGTAAAAAATTAAGATTACTTTAAAACACCGCCAAGCTATGTGTCACTATTTCAGACAAACATTTCATAGCTTGGCGGTGTTTTAAAGTAATTTTCTATAATAGACAATCAGGGGAAAATACAAGTTTATAAAAAATTAAATGTATGCATTTAAAATATACGCTTGAAAGTCCAAAGTATGCACTACAGAGTTCGAAATATGCACTTTAAAACTCAGAAATACATATGTATTTACTTATTACAAAATAAATTGTCGCTGTACCTCAAAAACTGTGCGACGGAAATGCGGTTTAGCAATCTTTACGTAGACTTTACCGAACAATAAAAATGCTGTTATCATTTTTTTATATTTTGAATGTTCAGAAACAGAAAGTGGTATGCAAATGAAGTCAGTATGAACTGTTCAGAAACTGTCTCCGATTCCCAATGCATTTAAGGTATATTTTCAAGTTTGGTTTCGATGCATTAATTTGTTCGTAGGTTAACCTAATTCTCCACTCACACAAACATACGACTTTGGGCATTATCACAAAAAAATTAAAATTGACTCTCCTGGAGTCAATTTGTAAATATTTGAAGAGATCACGAAATTTTCTTTTCGAAATACTACAATACTTTCCTTATAAATTCTGTTGGAATGGAAAGTAAAATATTCAAGTGTTAATTGGGGTTAGTTGAATACTACCATTGAGCTCGTTGATGCAGTGTGAGCTAGATTTAAAGAATACTCATGTTAATTCTGATTACTATAGTAATTTAACCGAAAATGTTAGAGTTCAAACAAAAATCTTCAATATTTGCATTTGTATGCAAAAGAAACTTCAATATGTACTAATATTTACAGTTAAATTTAAATTATTTCACGAGGTAAAAATTAGGAATAGATTCCTCAAAGTGATAGAAAGTAATTCTTCTTCTTAAAAAGTAATTATTCAAGTAATTGTTATTCGTGTTATTTAAGAATTTGTATAATTATTTATAAATGGGATTAAAGTACTGAATCCAGAATTAAGGATAGATTTCTTTCAATTATTTTTTTCTCAATAAATTTATGTGGTGTCAGGGTTTCCATGGCGTAATTTTTCTTTGAAACTAGACTTTAATTTCAATATTTGCTATATGCATCTGAATTCAATATTCAAGAAAATATCTGTAATGTTGGCTAATAATTTATTTTTAGCATTTTATTGAATTTTATACATCGTCTTATCCTGTATGACCATTTCAGCTAAATAATTATCTTCCACTACGTTTCGGACGTTCTGCTTTAACGCCTACCTTCAGGTGTGCACGCTACTACGTCGCCAGGAGATACCGCGATTCGTATACCGGCGCTGGCAGAGTCTGAAGTTGGATGTTGAAGTTGAACGTCTGAAACGTAGCAAAGCTACTCTAAACTATATAAAACAATGGATAAAGTCGTAGAAAAATATATCAATGAAGAGGTTTGAATTAAATCAAGAGATCTTAGCTACGGAATGACACGACTTTAGCTCATAACTAATTATTTTAGTTTTAAGTAACTTTATTTATCTTTTTAACTACAAAAATTCCTGTAAAATTTTGAAGAAGAAAAAGACTCTGATACCTTCTCATGAAAACATTCGCAAATGTAAATACTGAGAGAAGTTGTGGTGCTACATAGCAGAAAATGACAGTCGAAGTAAAATCACATCATTCAATCACAATGCGACCAGCTCCGACGCCTTGCCGTCACAAAGGTCATAAGAGAGNAAATGAAAAGGCAAAAAAAAAAAAAAAATCTCATAGAACTGCTGGGTATGATTGGATAAGGATGGCGCATCGGTAGCGTCATGAAGCGTGTCATTCCCTCGGCGCGGCGTTCTTAGCCAGGTGACAGGGCCACACGGGTTGTTACGCTCTGGCGACCGACCGTGACGCGGGGAAGAGAGAGTGTCTCAAACATTCTGTCCTCTCCGCTCATCTCTCTCTTTCTCTCTCCCTCTCTCTCTTTCTCGCACACACATGTACACGAACTTCAATAGAACTCCCTCGCATCAATTCAATCAGCTTCCTTTAACTGTTCGCTATTTGATTTCTACTAAAAGATACTGCGTCATTGAGGTGATGATTATGATGATGATGGTGCTAATACTCCCATAGATGTAAAAAATACCTTATAAAATAAATTTAACATTGATGTCTCAATGAAAAAAAAACATTGTTTTTCGTCACTTGTAACTTTTTTCTTCAAGAATTTCCCCCCCGGCAACATGAAGTTCAAATTACCTACATTGTAATTACGTTGGCGTGACTGTTTAAAAAAACATTTCAATAAATATGATAGTTGTTGTTATGGTATGTTTTATAGTATTAGACGTTAAAGAAAAATGCGAACGAATAAGTAAAAAAATATCAACGAAATGTTTAAATGTTTCGACATCCTTTGTTTCATACAATGTTTCAAATTGTTATATGACATGTCTCTGCAGGTTGTTTTGTTTAGGTTTTATGTATATCCTTTTCGATTTAGTTACTTTCTGTTCATTGTAGGCACAGAGCTATGTTTAATTTCTATCCAAAATATCTACTTGTATGTATATATTCTACTTCAATCAAGAACCTAAATTGGAATCGGCTTTGATGCCTTAATATTCACCACCAAAATATTAGGATTCGTGATCCAGTGTAAGATACACGATATCACACTTTATATTATAATTGAAGATTTACTTCTGACATTTCTTTTATTATTTGGTTGTCAATTGGTGAAATCAATCAACAGTTAATCCTTAATTAATCAGTAAATTTTCAAGTCAGGAGATGTCGTTCGAAAAAGAGTAAAATTACCAAAATAACCTGCAATTAAGTACAAAAATGTAAAGGATATGAACATTGCCATTAGAAGCGAGTCTAAATATTTGTTGAGTAAAAGAAAAAAATTATTGGTTTGCTCGGTGGTTGGATGGGAAATCTGGAAAATTATTATAGTAAAGAGTTAAATTCAAAACAGTCTAGAATTACATAAGCCTCATATCTAAAATTCCAAACAGTTAGTTGATTTATTATGCATTAACGTAACAGTAGAAAAAATAGTCCAAATTTGTGTCGTACATTTAAAAAAGGTAAACCAATTTGTCTTCATACATATTTATACTTTTCTCACTTAAGACCAAATAATTGTCACATATCTTTAGCAAAAGTATTCAAATATTTGTTATATTATTCTCTTCTTCATAAAAATGCATGAGCATATAAACGTAATTCTGTGTATTCTCGATAAACAATTTATGGTTATGAAGTTAAGACGGTATTATTTGAGAATAAATATTATAAAATGTAATTTCGCATGCCATGCTGATTTAAATGATAGCACGTATAGAAAAAAATTAATGCACTGCATTTTACAAACTATTAGTCGTCGCAAGATGAATGTCTTCTGGGACACACAAACAAATAATCTCACTCGCGACATCAACCAACATAAAAAATAAGTTTATTAAATCATAAAGGTTCGTCGTCTTTTCCATTATATTTATTAATATGAAAATATAGTTCGTATTTGAACAAACGTAATAAGTCAATATTGAATGTCTATTCCTAGTTATCAAGTACTCCACCAATTCCTAATCAGGAACCCATTTTTTAATAAACGCAGTTTTTATGTTATATTGTAAATTGTAATTGCTTTTTCAAAATTATATTATCTGCATTACTATAATTGTTTGCAAAGGGATTTGCGTAAATTTTCAATGAAACTATCACGCAATAACAATTCTCGTGTCATAATAACTCTCATCTCGTAATGTTTTATCTTATGACGTGATAATTAAAGAGAAGACACGCATCTTAATTCACTGAGTATCGTTTTAATAGCATTAAGATCCGAATTTATTTCTTCTTGCCGCGAGTTCCGCGTGTATCTCATCACTCAACGTCTCCGTATTCTATCTCCAACAACGACCTCCACCATCGATAATCACTCTCAATACGCAGAACACCACTCACGAGGCAGCCGCGTGGAACATATCGCCAACACTTGAATGGGGTACAGAAAAATTCACTGAATATAAAACCCCTCGAGTTAATCTTACTTAATATTAGCACAATGACGAACCAAACCCCGCCAGTCCTCCTCTTTTAGAAGCGGGCGCGCATCGTCACAAAAGAGACTATGAGGGACCCTTGTGGGCACCCAGACCAATGGGTTTGGGACGAGGGCACAAGTCAAGGAGGGGGGAATAGGGGAAAGGGGGAAACGAAGACATAAAGGGCGAGAATTTATGTGCCAGAAATATCAGAATCCGCGCGCGCGTTTCGCGTCGTAGCGGGATGCATCTCTGCGTTCCAGGCGTCTTTGTCGCCGAGGCGCGGCAGCTGCGGCCTAACGTCACGGTCCGCGGCGGACACCGCCATCGTCGACCTCCGTCGCGGCGACAAGCCTGTAATTAATTATTCCAAAGTGTTGGGGCTCTTATAGAGGATAGCCTCAGCTAAGTAATTCGTACCTTCAAATGGCTATGACAGCGCGTCCATATATCACTGGCATAATGGGGAGTTTTCTCGCTTTCAGGTAGGATAGAGGTAGCTTGCAGCGGAGGTGAAGGAGGTGGGTGGTGCAGGAGCGGTGAGCGCGCAGGGCTGTTGACGAAAGATCACAAATACATACGCGCAGTGATGGACGATTCGAGACGGTTACAGGGAAGGGTGAGCGACGGTTAGATCGCTGTTTGGCTTCGTTAGCCGTTCAGTTGAGAGGTGTGGAGAGATGACGAGTGTAGCGATGGAGAAGAGGTCAGATTTTCCTACGGTGTATAATTAATGAATTTTCTGAATGAATTTTTACCTGAAAAAATGTGAAGAGTTTTTTTTTAAGATTAACGCATTTTCACTTCGAAACTACAGTTTACTAAAAATTAAAATATGTATAATAATATTTATACGTATTAATCATAATAGAAAATAGCTATTCATTTTAACACCTATGAAATGTACTGCTGTATTTTTGTCATTACATTTCACACAAAGTCTTCGCAAAATATTGAAAAACTGCCTCTGAGAAATTTAGCCTATCCTACTGTGCTCTTTATCATTTCCTTTTGTAGCGAACTAAACCGGATGCTAGTTCCAACCGATATCTGCAATTAAGAGAAATCCTATTTGCTACTAAGCATTGCGATAAAATTAACTACTTAGCTTTCATTTTACAGGGATGAGTCATTTTTCTCGATTCAGGTAGACAAATAGAAGACTCAACCACAGATACACAATGTGAGAGATTAGCACCCCACGGAATAATTAAGAGTTAAATTATGTACTTAGGTAATCTGATATATTAGTATTAGGATGTCGTAGAAGTTCAAATTTTGATTTATTCGTCTCTTAGACGACAAAATGAGTCATCTTATTGAAAGATAAGTTTTCCAATTTATCGTAATTTATACCAGATCGCGATATTTTTGACAATTTCAGTAAAGGGAGATCGTTTTTCGGGTTAGCTCTGGACTATGGGAGAGTGTTCACAACAACAGATCAGTTTCGGCCGCATTTCTGGGCGGCAGTTTTTCGTCTTTGGCGAAGACTGTATATAATATACCATTCTTTTATAGGAAGAGATTGACGGTGAAAATTAATTACTCTCAAAAGACAGAAAGGGAACCGCCACCAAAAAATGTCTTGAAATATCCTGCATTGGTATGTTTGATTCAGAGCTGAAAAGCGGAAATAAATGGGACAAAAATAGTCTCAATACAACCCCTGGCATGATGCATTTAAAAAAATTAGTCAAGTAGATGCTTTGCTTGATTTAATAACTAAAATCATCAACATATTTTTAAATGCTCTGAAGTACGATACTTCATTTGTGTGACTTAGTCCGTCCGGTTACGCAAAACAGGAGCGTATATTTTCTGGGACATTTGCGTATTAATATATATGATGATGATTCCTTCGTGAATGCAAAAGATGAAACCTCTGTTTCGATTATGTTTTCTCTCGCTGTTCACATCTTTTGGTAGGAGTCTTGTAAACAAATTTCTCCACAAAATCAGTTATACACGAGTTCAACGCTTACATGTCAAGAATTATACCTTTCTGTTATATCATACTATAAACCATTCACTATGCGTCATTAGGGAAAGAAATTAAAAGAAGAGAAAAATTGACTTGATGTTGGCACTAATTGAAAGCCAACATAACATCATACTTATTTCTACAGTCAGATTCCTCAAACGAGAGAAATTACTTTGACCATGGCGTAGTAAAACTATTCGTACTGATGGCGTCAATAATACATCAATTACTCATTAACGCGTTTTGTACTCGTGGGTAACCTAGTTGACAAACGTTTTGTGGAACGTCAAATTTATTAAGGATAATTTTTATACGAAAGATAAGATATTGTCGATACAGATTTAACATAAAACGTTATATGTCAACAGTTTCAACTGCCTTATTTCAATTCAAAAAACATTTTTCACAATTAGTTATATGCATGGTAATTGATAAAGTACGTAAATGAACTTGTGTGAATATTATTATTAACATTTTGCGTATTATTGATCAAAATTGCATGTATTTGAACTCTGTAGTATTGTATTTCAAAGCAAAGCTTCAGCTTGATCGTGGGGGGTTGAATGGAAATGTATTTTTGACTATAAGAAATTCCGACACGGAATAAAATATCCGTTGACGGAACTTCAAATATGTTAATTGAAAAAGCGTTTTTGATTTATAGAAATTTTCCAGCACGACTGTGTACATTAATTCTGTTGCCCCATCCTAGCTAAGGTTTTTATCCGGCTTTGCTTTGGGTAGAGGCAAATTTTATATACAGACTCTCTAGGCACTTGCATAGGGGTAGCGGTCTATTGTAATAATTAATCTCGAATTTAGAGTTCTTTTACTATTGATAAACAATGTATTCCGAATAATCAATAGTTCGATAATATCACGTACTTGTGAACTACCTTTCTCGCCTTTTATTAAATACAAATTTTTTGGTTTTCTGTTAATATTGTAACACGTAGCCAATTACTTTTTTTATGAAAGGAGGGTGCTAAAATTTTCAATCCGCGTCTGCCTGAGGTTCCTTGATCGATATTGATGGGATGGTCCCTTGCTTGCTTCCGGAGAGTAAATTAGATTATTGTCCTCCACGTGGTCATATGCAGTTTGTAACAGCTCTTTTGAAATACATACACATACACGAAACGTCTCGGCGAACAAGTAATTTTCTTACCGTTTTTGTACATCTAAAATCCCTACATTTTAGAAAACCATTTTTTAAAATTAAGAGACGGTAATTACTAGAAGACGATAAAATCTCGGGAACATAAGAGGAATATAACCCATATAAGAGGTTTATAGAGGATCAATAGCGAACAACTTGAATTATAATAATTTATACTAATTTTTTTTAAATTTCGTGACAGCTCACTACTTGAACAAACTCACAGATAGTAACTTGCATATCATAATTTTTAATAAGACATGTTACGTCGAATACAGATAGTAAACTATAGTCCCACTTAATTTAAACTTATTATATATGATTTTCATGGTTTTATTGCCTCAACTTACCAAAACACTACTTGCGATTTCATCGATCTCAGGAGTTTTTTTATGATATAACTTAAGATCGAGCTTAAGTTCTGTAAAACTTCGAGTGAATATTTACATATATTACTGTTCATAAAAGAAATTTTAAAATATTATTGGGGCCATTAAAAACTGGTACTCTTGGGTTTTGTTTTCTTAATATTTAATTTTGAAAACAAAATATATCTTCTTCACGGTTGGTTTGACTAGCACCCTGTAACTTCCTTCTTTTACCACAATTTTCATATTTATTGAGACAGAACTCGAAACACTTTAATACTTAAAATTACACTTTAATACACAAGAGAGGGATTTAAAATTTAATAAATGAAGAACTATTTTCATGGACCAAACTATTTCTTATATCTTTTTTTTTAATAATTGAAAGTTAAAATTTAAAAAAAACTGCCATTTCGAAAGAATTTCATTTAGATATTACTCACGTGAATTTCGTTATTGTGTAACAGACCTGCTATGTTGNAACTGCCATTTCGAAAGAATTTCATTTAGATATTACTCACGTGAATTTCGTTATTGTGTAACAGACCTGCTATGTTGCGATAATGTCCTTGGGAGAAAGTAACCATTTGTACTTCTTCGAAAAAAACTAATTGAAACACAACTTCCCTTTGTCGTCCTCTTCACGCCATTTCATAAAAAAATTGTGAATGCACGTGGTAACTTCATTATCTTTGTTCTAGCGAGGCTCTGTGGAAATCTAGGGTGCAGTACAATGGACTGTTGTACTTTCAGTCACGCGCTTCACCTTAGTATTAGCAAGCCAATTCCAACGACTGCTGGAGCCAATGAAGAAGCTAACATTTCCCACCGAAGACTATACACCGCTCCACCAAAGTACCGTGGGAATAAGTTACTCTCCGTGAAGCTTATTTATCGGTTCAAGTTTTGAATAACTAGGCAATAGGGTAAAGCGGTGGTTTGCTAGTTGACAACGATCACTTATCACCTGTGTAATGAGTAAATTTGCCTTTCATTTAAATTCTAAATATTACCTTGGGCTTTGAAGTTTTGCGGTTTCAGAGTGCTACAATATTGTGATGTATTAATTTGATTTCTTTCATAATTCGTGATAATTAGAGCATTAGTTAATTAAAAATTAAAATGCGTGCTAAAATTTCATTTTTATTCAGGAAAATCTGAAATGCTGCTAAATTATTTTATCCTATCACGAGTATTTGAAAGTTTAGTACTGTAGGCATCTTCTTGTCCGGCCTCGGTTGGTTCGACCGCCGGATGGTACGGTTATTCACAAGGGCAGTACAGGCACATCCCCTGAGACACGCTTACTACACGCGGAAATTATAGCTCTATCGGCGAGTTTAGTAAACATTGTGGAAAATTAATCAGAAGATAGATTAACTCATGAAGGATATGTCATTGCTTGAGTGAAACAAAACCATGATACAAGGTCAACAGTGTTTTTTATGTGAGTAGGTGATTTGTATTCAAAAGCAATCTTGATGTTCATTTTATAACTATACCTTTCATTTGAGAATTCTACTTCATTACTTCAATTTGCTTCGTATGTTTCCAAATCAGACCTATAATCCTATCACGAGGGGACCGGATGAGAGGGGGTCTACGGTAATAATGTACGTTCTATATTATTTTTTAAACATAATTTCGTTGAGAAAACGAAAATTAATTAACGATTTCTTCGAATCATGGGACAAGTAGTAAAATAAAAAAAGCATATCTCTCAAGTACGATTAAATTTACCAAGATAAATTTAATGATCCGTGAGGTCCAAATGATTGACTTGACCCGTTGTTCTAGACTATCTCTAGACCTCTATCTGCATTGCTACACATCCTATTGACTGGTTGAAGGGATTTTGCTTCTCACACAGGATACCACCGAATGGTATGGACAGTATCAATGTAAAAAACAGCAATAAGTTGGAGAAGAGTTATTAAAAATATAATAAAAGAGATTAATGTCGAGATAAGTAATTCGTATACACCTTCCCCGTTCCCAGAATTCTCTCTCCGACGCCGTTGTTTTCTGTCATAATTGTATTTAAATGGTTTATGTTTTGTGATTGTCCATGTTTTTATAATAATTATTTTTGTTACTTTAGTGCAAATATTTGTTGTTTCAGGCTGCCACCAGTATATTTTTCCCAAAGCATTAATTATTATAATTATATTATAATACACTAATTTTATTGAAATATTTGTATTATAATTGGGTAAGATACGTATAGAATCTACAAGAAGTAACGTAAAACAAACCATGAAATTAAAAAAATACTTAATTATAGAAAATTAATAGTCATACTAACAACAACTCAAAATTAGTAATAAAACAAAACAAACTGCCATACTTTAAAGTATGAATGTCATAAAAATTATAAAATCAGACATACAAAAAAATTCGAATATACATTTAAATTAGATCCATACTCGGGTCAAAAATGTACATAAATCAAAATGAAATATGTTAACAGTTAATTCAAAGTGAAATATGATATATGTTAACATTAATTCAAAAATCCAAATCTTACAACAATACAGAAGATGAAACTCGCCACAAAAATACATGTCATACGAAGTAAGATTCTGAATAAAATACAATTAGCGTGCAAAATCTGTCAAATACATTCATCCATTCCATACATTCTTATAAAGAAAGATGTACACCTGCTAAGTCTGGGGTGAAATTAAAATAAAACAAATGTACAACAGTGAAAGCCTTATTAAAATATTAGAACGACTGTTCAATGAGATGTGATATAGCGAGTTTATTGCAGCGCAATGTAATCTTATGCTTTTCCATCAACAACAACATTACGAATTTTTCTACTCATGTCATATTTTTAACTCAATTTCTCGTTCACGAAAGAGCAAATTTTGTTGTTGCCAGTATCAAGATGTTTAATCCTGTCTTTTTCAAAATTTCTTTGCTTGTCTTAATTTATTGTGGAGTTTCTTAGAAAATTTGACGTATTTGTCTTTTAATACAATATTACGAGGTTCGCTTTTCCATCTTCTATAAATCCTTTGCTTTTCTCTGGTAAGATCAGTTCTTTGTTGACCCAATCATTCCTAGGCTTATTTTTTTGGAAGATCTGTTTTCGCAATCGCGCTTTGGATAAAACATTGCTCATTAAATTCATCAAACTGTGTAATGAGTGATTTATGTCGTCGTTAAGGAAATTAGTTCTATTCTCACAAGAATATCAACAAGTTTTCGGAAATTAACATAAGAATTGGTTTGTCTAATTTTGTTTTTACGAATTAATTCGGATTTTACTTTAACAAAAAGAGGTTCATGGTCTGTTAGTCCATAAACAAGCTTATGATCTCTTGTTTACAGACTGTTAGACTTACAGAGTATATTATCAACACAAGAACTTTTGCCATTATTGTTAATTCTGATCGTAAATATTGAAATTCCAGAAAGTTGTTATAAAATTCCTCGGAATCTTCATTCTCCATATTATATAATAATTATTCTAATTAAGTCGTGTAATTTCATCCAAACTCTGCTGTCCATATTAAAAGAACGAAATGCTAAATTTGTAGCCTACTCCAGTTCCTCGTTTTAATAATACTTATATTCTTAATAATACTTAAATTAGTTAAAAATATGTAATAAAGCTCGGTGTTTTCCCGAATCACCATTTCGTATATTTTCACATTACTTTCAGTAATAGATTTATAATATCCTTGTAAACACAAATGTGAGATTGACACTCTTAAATATATTTATTTCTTTTGACATGTTTTATCACAGTAACCTCACAAATATTAAATGAAAAATGAAGGCATGTATGTTGCAATAATTTATTTTCAATTCATTGTCAAATAGTTAAAAACTGATTATAATAAGATGTTGGATTTTTGTTGTTGTTGTTGTTGTAATATTTGAAAAAGGAAAATGCAATGTGCTATTGAAACTTATCTACATGGAGCGATAGGAGGCTATTGTTAGTAGGTGGACCGCTTAGCTGGGTTTACCAACAATTTGGCCCAAGAAGAAGAGATTGTAGAAGTGGTTAGTAATAATTAGAGTTATTGACACTAGGAGGAAGTGAATAGAGGAAGGAGGGATTTCTTTTCAGTAGTCACAGCTATATGAACTGGGACATTAATGTGAAAAGCAACAATTTTTTTCTTTCTGCACCGGGAATTGAAACCGGTTGAATTCGACATTGAATATCTCTTTCTTAATAATTTTGCCTCTTTCGTCACTCTGACACATTTTTCCCATGACAAGGTTATTGTTATATGTATTGTGCCGCGTTATTTCATGGAGTTATCATTAAGGTTCAGCAGTTCTCTTTTAATAGCGTAATAAACACAAGCAAAATTTAAGACATGTTTGGGTTGTGGAGGGATCTACAATTACAAGTCTTTCCATCATACTTAACCAAATACTCAAAATTATACAAAAACATCGTAGAATATTAATTTACAGGAAATAAGGACGTAGTTTTTGAAATTTTTTAAAATTTTTAACCTTATTCAAATTTAGGAGAGGACCATAGCAGCGGTCATTATAGTCAACGCTGAAACTATTGGGTAATATACTACCAGTTCCAGGAAATTCTCAGAGAGCAGAAGATTTTGCATGTTGTAGTATCAATAACTGATCTAATTACCCTCCCTGAAAATTTCCCAAATTGGCAAAACTTCCCATAGAACAAAAAAACTGATTGATCTAAAGAAACAAATATGTTACTCTGAGTTCTTGTAATATAGCAAGAAACAACTTCAATTGCTACGAACATATTGAAATAGATAAATTCCTATTGATGCTCTAAATACCAGTGGAGAAACCCTAAGACCACTTTGATTTTGATAATGTCATTACAAGGCTCCTTTAGTGTTCTCTAATTATTCATTGTAGTTCTTCTTTACCAGATCTCTTATCTGTATAACATTAATTACATAATCCTTATAAGTTGTGTATGTTTCCTTTGTCTTCATATATATCTCGATTGTTTCTGCTAGTTTCTCTTGTTCTGTCTTAACTATAGCTGGATCATCCCAGAGAACATGTGTCGTTTTTTCTCCCAACATACACATGTAAGTTTAAACTTGAATAATTCTTTTTTATAAATACTTATCTAAATTGAGATGTTCCATTAGAAACTCTAAAGTGAAACCTTTTTTATATTTTTTTGTCTAAAATTTACCTCTTATATATAGCAATATGTTGTCTTGCCTTTCAACGACTTCTTAACGTGTTTGCCAATCTGTTAACAGATGCCTTACTAATTTGTTTAGAACCTTTTTGTCTTCTCGCACTTCTCCATTCACAATTGTTTTTCCTTCTTCCTGTATCATCCTCCTAAATCTGCCCTTTGCATATATTGATCTATGGGCAACATTCTATGCAACACTTCTAATGCATCTATAGACACACTTCCGTAAGAACCTCCCATTTTCAACAAACATAACTGTTGTATCTACCGATGTTTTCTTCCTATTCTCTGGACCACTATGCGATGCCTCCAAACTTCCCATTCATATAGTAAAATATATCATATTGCTTCCTTATGTAATATTACTATGCCTTTTTAATATTAAATTTTGAAATTCCCACTCACAGTAATCCATATTTTCACCTTTTCTGCAGCATAATGATAATAATAATAATGATAATAAATTTATTGTCAAAAAACAGTACAAACTGCGTATGACCACGTGGAGGGAAAAAAAA
>NNCF01136066.1:53172-124109 GCA_002313205.1 Laupala kohalensis | reverse complement strand
TCGCCAAACACGTACTTACTAGATGTAAGTCCCCTGGGGGGGGGGGGTTAGTAACGTACACTTATATATATATACATGAAAATAGACAATAATAAAAACATAACATGAAAGTATACAATATCTGAGTAAAACAGTATCGAAAGAAGTGTAAATTTTTTGTTGAAATAAGGAAAAGAAAAGAAAAGAACAATGATAAATGAATAAAAGAATACAAATACAGAGTGAGCAAACGGACAAAATTACATACCTGATTATTGAGGAAAATTTTTGGCAAGTGCGCAGAGTGCGCCGAACGGAGGTCATTATATGGAAAGAGATGGTGGGTTGCGTGGTGGTGGTGGTGGGGGCTGTCGGAGTTTTCCAGGAACTGGCGGCAGAAGACGGAAAGAATTTCTCAGGGTTTTAGCTGTTGGGAGTAGGGTACAGTGTTCTGGAGAGTTGGGGAAGGGGGTGAGAGGGAAGGAATTTGAAGGCTAGTTTCATGAGAGAGGAATGAAGTTCAGGGATTTGTTCATTTAATAGGTCAATGTTGTTGTTTTTTAGAATACTATGGATATGTAAAATTTCTAATTTGATCCGGGGCAAAAATCTATTTTCTACTTCTAAAATATAAAAATCCTTTTCAATGTTGAATGTGTGTGTGTTTTCTACTAGGTGGTTGGCGAAGTGTGAGATTTTAGTGTTATTTTTCCATGCATTTGGAATCACTGCATGTGAGAGCATACACTCCACTTCGGAGGAGATGGGAGGAGGGATTCTTAGAGTATAATAAAGTTGAGTTGAGTGTTTGTGGAGAGAAGATGGTAGTGTGAATGTTGAAATGTTTTAATGAATTAGCGATTTTAAGTGAGAGAGGGTCTATGAAAGGTCTATTGCACATCTGATTTGAATATTATTGTTTGGAGTAAATCATGTGAGGTTCTTCGTGTGATATAATCTAACTTTCTTAGTGTTTATATTATCAATGAGAGAGGTATTGTAGCCATTGTTTGATGCTATACGTTTTATTGTGTCTATTTTGTTGTTGTATTTGTTCTGGTGAGAGTGGAATGGTGAAGAGACGATGGACCATGGAGTGGAAGGCAGCATGTTTGTGCAAAGGAAGGTGTAGTGAGGAATTGTGAATGGTTGTGTCTGAAAATGTGTCTAATTTTGACCCCGGATCAAATTAGAATGAGGTGGGAAAATTTAAGGAGGAAAAAATCAATCTTCATTCAACTTAATGAATTCTTTGTTTTGTACATTTAACAAAGATAAAAGATGTCTTTAAATCGTAAAGTTTGGACGAATGGTTTGGATTTTATAAGCGTTTTAATGAAATGGTGCAACTGCGCTACTGCAGTAGTATTTTGCATCGGAAGCAAAAATTGGATCTGCGAGACTTCCGGTGAGTGGATTCGTTGGTCTAACGAGTAAAAATAATTCAGGGCAAATAATGGAGGACATTACTGTCTTCTATAAATTGAAAAGTTTTGAAGTTCAGGAAACATAGAAAAGAAAACACAGACACAAGTCATTGACAAATTGGAGAGAATAGTTTCGGCAATCCGCTTTCCTGTTCCACGTGGAAAGTCATTATTTTCAAAATTTCCGTTTATATATATATATATATATATATATATATATATAATATTTATCTNTTATTATTATTATTTTTTGTTTTTTGAAATTAAATTATTGAACTTTATTTACGAATTTTGATTTACTCAAGTTTGATTTCAAAAGTTGCTAATCTAAATTTAAGTTTAAATTTGTGTAAATATTAGAATCTAGAAATTTGTCATTGTGCTCTTTGAACTATCAGTCAATGCAACGACCAACACACTCTGCAGAAATCCGTTTTGTCAGTGCCAAACGTAGACTGGTACTTGAAAGTATTTTGTTTCATAAAACTTGAACTAGCCATCATTACTTGTTAAGATGGCTAGAAATCGCAAATGTCTTCTAATTGTTTTTAATGTTTTGCGGAGTAAACTTATTTTATTCTTATATTGCCGTACGAGACTTAATCTATACTATACTAACATTTCGTTTCGTCGGTGCATTGCAGAGCTTTCAGAGTTGAAAGCAAACATTTATGTGTGTAATAAATGTGGTAATGTCTATGTACTAATGTTTCCCTTCCTCTTAAATCTTTCAACTTACATATTTTCTCGATAAGACAGTTTCGCATCTAATTTTCAACTACTTTTCTAATTCCAGATCAAAATACTTTCACGCTTTAGTCAAGAAGCTTCAGTCAACAGCTTATATTACTCCGAGTTTTCGAATAGTAATGAAAGGTTTAAATGAATCTGTCTTCTAATATAACATTCGTGGAATGTCTGCGATTAAGATCGTACCTGTTCTCCTTTAAAGATTAAAAGCCACTGCTTTGGATTTCTTTTTAGATCTGTACAAACACATCACATAAATGATTATATTTCCATTCATTTAAAACATTTTTCATACATTATTCTCCTTACATGCGAATTTTCCCGTATTTGTTCCTATATTTGTGTCCCTGACAAGAATGTGTCTTTGCATTTTTAACCCTGATGTATCTTTAAATCTTTTAATTACCGGAGCGATTCAAACGTTATTGGCATTCGAAAGATGTTTGTGTGTTTGAAAATAGCTAATATTTATTAATATTTGTCTTTCGCATAATTGAATTACAGTGATGAGATAATTTTGAAGAAATTCCGTCGAAGTATCTTATCAGTAGCTAAAAATCTCATTAAAAACTTTAATTTGATCCTGGCATGTTTAATTATTGTCTTTACGATTATTATGCAGTATTTGTGTTGTTTATTTCATGGTCTTGGACCGAACTCGCCTCCTCGCGAAGGGATACAGGTACACAAGAGCACATTCCTCATTAGGATAGGGTCGAGCTCGTCTCCGGGTTTTCCTTGCTTCTCCTTACCGCTTCCAAGATTAACTTTTCTGCCCTGAATGGAAAAAAAGCGGAGATGAGAGCTTCTTCTGAAACGTATGCGGGAGGGAGTATTGGAACAATAGTTTCATATTCAAATCGTTTATTTCTCCCAGAAATAGAAAAGTATATTATTTCAGAGATTTCAGAAAACTTCCACACTTTTGTGAAAGACGTTCTAAATGCGAATTCTCTCGGTGAGAAGACAAAAGATTTTATTGAGCCCTCTTTAACTCATAATCTATCAGTGAAAGTTCGTCACTGTGATTTTATATATTTATATTCAATGAGAAGATAATTTCGTCTTTGGCGCATTAGTAAATAAATACAATTTGTTCTGAAATTGCTTTAATTCACGTCTTATCCATTTAATGTTGTAACTAATCAGGCTATGCGGACACAACAAGAAATGTATGAACCCGTCAGTGGGAAATGTCACAACAAAACTATATTTTGAAGGATATGAGATTAAATATTTGAATTAAAATTATTTAAACTTATGAAATTATAATGCAACGAGTATAAAATATGTAATAAGGGTTTTAATCTATTACTATACATTCCATTTGGGCATCCTTATTACTAATGAAGAAATTCACCTTCACCAGATCCAATACTCCCGCATTTGGGTCGAAGAATTATTTAAGAAAGGAAAAGATAAGCAGGAGGAAGGGACGGGAGAAATCAGAGCGCCACTGATAGCGGGGACGAACTCTCCCATAGAAAATGGTTGGAACTGACCAGAGGTCAAGTTCGACCATTCCCTTTTCATATACAGGGCACGGTTTATATTAATTCGTTCTTATACTATTCATTTATAATTCATTTTAATATACTATTTTAATTCATTTATTATAAGAAATATGTTAACATTTTAAAANCGGTTTATATTAATGCGTTCTTATACTATTCATTTATAATTCATTTTAATATACTATTTTAATTCATTTTCTTATAAGAAATATGTTAACATTTTAAAATTCAATGCAATTCTCCCTCTAAAATAATTAATTTAATCTTCTTTCGCAATCACCATTATATTATAAATTCTTGTGGCTAATTTCGTGGAACCAATTTGGCTTCTCACGCAAACGTTGCGTGGAAGTATTTTGGGAGGTCATTTATCATTCAATAATACATTATGATCTTGTAGCTCATAATACAGTTTCAATAATGACAAGTGACTCACGGACAAAAACAGTTTTTACCCACCATGTACGTCGTCATCAGTATTTCATAGAATACTTTTCTCATTTGTTGCCTGAGGCGTTTTCCACGCTTTTCTTAAGTAATTAGAAATTCCCTCAACAAAGGTGGTAATGTTTTACTCGCACTGTGAGAATTAATTAAAACGCGGAAATAAGGCTACGATCTTCTCGAGAATAGGAACACGACACTTTCGGAAGAAACTCGCCCTCCGTTTTCTCTCTGTAAAAGCGGACGTAATATTCATTTGGTATTTGACAATGTTTTTCTAAGAAAAAAAATCGTTGAAATAATTTGTAAGTAATTCTGTAAGAGTAATCTGGCAATTCTCTAATTAGCTCATTTCCTACGGTGCGACATCTTTTACGGAGTATTGCGAGCGAACGTAAAAGCGAACTTGTCTTATCGCTGCCACCAGACTAGAGTGATTTCGATTCATCGTTCTCGCTAAATAAGAATCGTAGCAGTAGAACAGAAATTGCGTTCTTATTACTTTGTATGTACTTAGCCGCGCAATTCGTCTTTCCTTTATTCGTTTTAAATGAACCTGCTTTATTATTTTTCACCCTCACTCTGGGATTTCTTCTTCGTCGTCGGGGCTGCTTTCTCGAAAGAACGTCATAAACGAGGGCCATCTCGCGAACAGAAAGCATAATTCTACGACGCCCGCTCCGTTCCGAACAAGCGTCGCTCTAACTCCCTACCGCTAGATAGAGCAATTATCGGGCCGTTCAGACAAAATTAAATTACGGCATTAAAGCATACATTTATTCTTGTTTCGAGGTGCTGATGGAGGCGAATAGAATGAAGCTTGATATTGCTATTGAAAGCGCCGAGGGGGAGGAAGGGGGGACCGGGAAAGGGTGGTGTGTTGGAGGGTGCGACGTTGCCCCTGCTAATAAAGAGAGAGATAAGCGCTGATGGGACGTTACCACCACCCGCGTCACCCTCTCATTCCCTTTCCACGTTCCACCCCCGTCGTCCTTTAACCCCCGCCACCCTATCACCACGCTAATGTGACGCAGATAGCGTGGGAGCGTGCTACTTAGTAATCCTCGATGTGGCATAATAGGCCTAGATTTGCCCTAATAGGTGCGTTATGGAATAATGCGACGACGTGGGCTCGCTCGGCGCAAAGCGGGGAAGAGGGCACCAGTACATTTTAACTGAACGGGAAAGTTTCCACTAAGAGATGCTCTTATAAATACAAGGATATGATTTTTGTGGCTGCCTCCAACCGTTTATACTCCGTCAACCTTCCTTCTCCCCATCCCTTCCTTTTCGCGAATGTCGCAACGTAATCCCGACCTCCCCTCCCTACTCCCGTCGTCGCATTTTGCGTGAGGCCTCCTGCTTGATAAGATGTTTAAGAAAACTCATTATCGTCTTTATCTTTCAGCGAGAGCCATTCTACCGCGAGAAACATGGTGGCGACCAGAAATTAAATAGACTCTTTTTTGGAGTAGGTGTACATCGAAATAGAGTGCCAAACGACGTTGTTAGGGAGGAACGGCCCCTTATAAAATGCAGTCACGAAAATAAAAAGGGGAGAGAAAACTGTTTTACGGCGAATCAAAGTTGGCTGTATGCGTCGCTTACCGTGATCATCCAGAAACGGAAGCTGTAAATTCGAAAGATTTCCTCCCGTTCCTCGATTTCTTGGCTTTTAGTGAACGGATGCTGCTTTCATGTTTCGTTGCGTGGAGAATATATTGGTCGATAAAGCTGTATCAAATCTTTCAATGTCTTTTATACAGAAACGAGTTCTTGAAACTGAATTTTTACAGTTCCTTTCACTGATGATTGTTGTAAATGTTGACCATCATACAGAAAGTACTAAAATACATGAAAATAAACCACAAAGTTTTCACCATGCTCCCAAAAATAAATAGAACACTTTGATCACCTGGAAGTGTTGCGTCTCATTTAAAAATACTTTTCCTACCGATGACCAAGTCCTGTCATAACTTCAACTGTTGTTAACAAGTAGTCTCAATTAGATCAAATTGGTGGGAATGAGTTACTTTTATGCATTTTAACTGTTTACGAAGAATTACGAAGAAATAGTTTACCCCTGTGGTGGATTACATGCTGTAATACACAATTAATGTATTTGGGTTTTTCGCTTTCGATGTGTAGGTAAATGGATTTGAAAAGTGTTAGGAATATCCTTCACTTTCATTTCTTTGAAACATATAATGATAAAGTTGAATTAATATTTGTGAAATAACCCAGTTTTCCTCCGGAAATGAGCTCATTGTAAAATCTTGAATTCGGTGTCTACCGATTCAAAAAATTACGCCAAATACCATAAACTTCAAATTTAGGATCCACGCAACGCGTTGTTGAGTCCACCGGACGGGGCATATTATATCCCACGAATACATTCACTATGTAACGCATGAAGCGAAAACATCGACGATAAATTGAACGAACAATGCCATCACTCTTCAGTGCGCTCTTTTCACTCAGCTGATAAAATGCTGACTGTCGTCGCTGCCAAACCTCCGCTCAGGCGCCGCGCGGCTGCCAAACCCTCTCTTCCCTCGTACATCACCCTCGTATCTCCGCCACCATCCCACCGCGCCATTATGCCGGATTTAACTAATTAGACGCAAATAATTTCCGCGGCGGCGCGGCGGCTGCTACGCGAACCTCGTGACAGGTCAAGCACTACGTGGCCATATTGCCCGCTTCGCCTCGCTTGAACACAGCGCTCGCGCTGCGCCGCGATGTACCCGTCGTTCGAGTCCAGCTCCAACGACGGAGCCGGACATACGAGTTCCCTCCGACGCGCACGCCAGCGCTATCTGTGAGCGGCTCTAGCGGCGCGAGGCGATTGGCGGGTGACTTCTCTCGTCCCTCCCGGAGGCGTGGCCAGCGACGCGCGCATTGGCCGCGTCGCACCGCCCGCTGCGTGTTTGTTTTGGAGAGCACTGGCGAGAGAGAGAGAGAGAGAGAGAGGAAGAGAGAAGACGAGAAGCGGGGAATCGTCGGGAGTGAGCGGCGGAGGATCTGAGCGGGGAGAAAGAGAGAGAGAAAGAGAGAGAGAGAGAGAGAGAGAAGGAAGAGGGTAAACCGGCCCGCACGACACGGCGCGGCGCGGCGCGACGGTGCGACAGCCCTTGCATCGTGCTACGCTGCCAAGCGCCGCGACGCCCAGTCGCGTGGCGCCGGCCACGTGTTTGCGCCTCGGGCTCCGCGAAGGAGAAGAGTCGACTGGGTGGCGTCATCACGAGTGGGTGTTTCGGGAGTGAAGATGTGTCTGTCGGCGCGGCGGCTACGTACTCGAGAATGTGAGAGAGGATGAAAGACCTGTGGTGACGGAACATTATTTTGCATGGGAATCGACGGATCCCCACTTATGCGTAAAGGAATTAGGAAACTAGATTTAAAAAATTGAAATTAATAATTTGCTACCGAAATAATTTTGTCCGTGATCGGGCTACACTGATGAGTTTAACGTTACGAATCGAATTTCTTGACTTTGCAGCTCGTAAAGAAATTCTCAAAAACATTCAAATTCGAGGTGAATAATAAATTCAAACAAACATGTGTCGGAGGAACGCGTGATCGAAGAACGAGATGAGTGACAGCGGAGCCTCATCCGGCGGATGTGCCTCAGGATTTCCTCCTCCAGCACCCACACGTCGGAAGATCTCCTTCAGCGTGGACTCTCTGTTGGCCGTGAGTCCGGCACCCGCTCCGACTCCCGCCGATGAAGATGAAGACGAGGACGAGGTGGTGCGCGTGGATGAGGATGATGATGAGGACGAAGACGACGACGCTGCGGAGAGTGCGCGCACATCCTCACCTCTGTCGTCCTCGTCGCCGCCACCGCCGCCGTCGCTGCCCGCGCGGCCCGCTCTTCTGCGGCCGGGACCTCCGCCTCATGCGTGGGGCTTCCCCGCCGCGGCGGCCGCGCTCGCTGCGCACCTCCCGTGGCCGGCTTTCAGACCCGGCGCTCCCAGTGAGTACTCGTCAAAAGAAAGTACATTAAGGCTCCTGCTACGTTAAAAGGTGCATGTTTGCGTCACATGCTTACACTTAATTCTTAACTACGTTATAAAGTACAAAATTTGGTTCCGTATTTTTTTACCATATATTTTTAGTGAGATTTTGTTTAAATTTATTTTACAACTACGAATTGATTACAACGAATCCCCAACTAGAATGCTCATTTGAATTAATGATAGTGATGATACGAAAACTTGCTAACACAAAACGAGATTTTAAGTGCCAGAGTAAATTATGTACGTCGAATTTATATTATCGAAAACGTTTCAGCCAATTCTCATGTATCAAGAACAACAAAAGTTATTTTTGAAAATTAAACTTTACCGATTTGTTTTTCCTGAAGAGAGTATATATTTTTTTGGTATGCTGATTATCACTGACACATGTGTTTTAATCTTGTAACACAATGGAAGCATGACTGTGTTCTAACTTAATTTGTCCATCCCCATGTTCTGGATTTCCCAACTTACTGTAAATTCCAGTGTATTTAGAAGAGAAAATAATAACTTTTTTATGTCTTGCGTAAAAGGAGACGAGTATTACAAGAGTCTGTGGTCCTAATTTAATACTCACATTTCTTAAAATTCATTTTCGGATACAGGCTCTTCGAAATAACTATTTTGTAACGGCTATGAATTAGTTGCACATACTATTCGTTTTTTCAACAACCATAAACGAACAAACTCAAAATAATGAGCTATAATAATGACTGCAGAAATTTGAGATCCGGTATCCTCCCGTATCAAATACTTCTTTATCTTTCTGTAACCGCAATGAAATAAAATTTGCTATATCTATACTAAAACAATATCTAGGCTAGTTACTTTATAAATCTAATACTCTGCCAATTCTATAATGGATTTGTCGGTAATGTGACTATACGTATATTTTCCTTTGCTTGTTAAAATGTTCAATTACTTCAAATGCTTATTGTAACTGTCTCCTCCAATTTCTCCTATACATTCCACTACCAAATGAAATGGCGGGAAAAAATACTCGAAATTAACGTAAAGAAAGCAATATATAGATGTATATTTTTTTCTGTACAGACGACTTTCTTATATTATATGGATCCTCGTGTGTTACCAACTGGAGTTACTGAATTAAATAAGGATAAGTTTTCCAAGATCACTTTCGGAATGATTTATATAGATTAGACTATTCCACATTAAAGAAAGAATTAGTTTTATAGAAACCGTGTTTTTAAAACCAATATTTCCAAAGTATTTTTTAAAATATGAACCAGTACTTAAGATTTTTCTTAAGTATTGGTTCATATTTAAAAAATTTACCAACATGAACGTTTCACATTTATTCTAAAGCATCATGAGGGTTAGACTGGCCATAGGCTGGAATGAGAGCTGCAGGGCGCCTAGTTTTAGGAGGCGGTAAGTTTTCTAACTTAAGAAGTTCTGACTAAATTCCTGGTTTTTTTTCTTCTCACTCCAGGTCTGAAAAATAAAGATAGTATTCGCAGGCATATGGAAAATATGGATATATTACGGGCTTTTAACATTTGTCATATAACAATAATAAATTCGATAATCAATTGTTTTGAAATATAGTTTCATAACAATAATTCATTCTCTGTATCGTTTTCTTCTTCCGTTCTTAACACCGTAATTAATAAATTGTATCTGAAAATTATATTAATGTCTCCATTAAGACCGGCTCTAGATCAAGTTTTCGAAGGGGTCTAGCACCCACCACCCACCTGACTTTCAAGAGATATGGAAAATATTGTAAATTTTGGATAAATAATTTGCATTTTAAGGTCATAAATCGACATCAAACTTGTCAAAATAAGAAAAGCAATTAAAAATATCTCGAAAAGTTAAGGATTTCATTGAAAAACCATGCACATAAAAATGTGTTTCATTCGTAATAGTTACAGCCAAATTTAGTGTAGCCACGTGATGAAACCATAGAAATAAGTGCGTATCTTTAAGAGCTTTATACATCATTGCAATAAGCTCCAGTAGCCAAAAGAACGTTTACGACATTATATATAATATTTGTCCAAATGATAATTTTGAAGGTAATACTTTGTTTAATAAATATGTAAATGATCCGTTTTAGGATTGGTGATTAAATTCGTCTTTACTCTGTTGGTAAAGTTAACCTGCTTGTATTCTGTTAAGCAAAATAGTACATCTCGCAATATTGTTCTGCTAAATACATTTTGGAAGCGTATGTGGAAGAATCAGTTACACTGAAGCAGATTACATAGCGGCTTTGCCTGCATCTTGTCGTACATCTATGGACTAGCAGTTTTATAATAAATGAAACGAGCACTGTAAAACTATAAATAATATTATAACGACACGTAATGGAATTCTCAGATAATTATAAAACTAAAACTGAAATGAAAATATTCGAATCTTCAGTAATTAGAAAGTTTTAGAAAATATGATGACTTGCCCAATGACTGCTTAGGTACTTTAAAAAATTTTCACCTCTCTAATATCTGAAACCACCCTTGTGACTACAGGACGGAAACATTTCAATACGAACCTGCTTAGAATAAATATAGAACATCGAAACATAAGTGTTTATTTGAAAAGTATTAACTAAATCCTTCTTCTTTATTTATATTGCTTCTTGGGATTTAATTTAAAGAATGCTACTGGTAAAAATGAACTGAAGAATGGTTCATTCGTTAAAATAGATCGTTAATTTACGCATTCAGGTCGAGTATCAAAAATGTTTTTTCTCAAAGAAAAGTTACTACTTGTATCGCACTTGCTGTTGTATTTTCATCATTTATTTAACCTCATTATTATAACCTTACAATATTATTTTTAGATGTTTTTTTTGGAACTAAAACTAGCAGATATAATTGCTGCCCTTAAAGGTGTCCCTATGTAAATCAGAGCTTTTCCTTTTTGGAGTCGAGAATGGCATAAGATTAAGTTAATTTTCTTAGTATCTTCCACCAAAAAGAATATTCATAAAATGGTTAAAATAGTATTTAATTTAAACTTAATTTTAGTTTAAAATCTACTACTATTAACATCCATTATATAATTAAATTAAATAAATAATTATATACTGTTCGTTCGTTGAAGGTCGTAATTCTTCAATTATTTATTTAATTTGGGTTTGTTCCTCACATTTTTTCTATGAAATAAATTAAAAACATAAAATCCTGTAATAAGCTTATATGAGTGCCACGCACAAAGCATTTTTGGCAGCACGGGAAAATTTTTCTTTGAAAGAAACAAAATTTTCACTCATCGAATTCCCAGATATGCAGAATTATTATTTACCAACAAATAGCCACGGAATCATTTCTGTGATTTAATATTATTTTTTCCTTGGTTGTTATAAAGCGTATAAAAGGTAATGGACATAAGATATTTGACTGGGATAGTGTCACACATAATAATTTTCCGGTGGTGACTGGAAAAACATGTTAAAATCCAGTAGATCTACTTTCTTCTTTCGTAAAATGATCGAATTTTCATGTCTACGAATTTTCATGTTTACGAAGACCATTACACAGATTTCAGTAATTCTTGAAATTCGATATAGTATTTATTCGTTTCACAATGCTTTATTTTAAGTATATAATATTGAAATCAATTAAATTGTAGTTGAAAGATAGAATGAAAACACATAATATTTTCAAAATAATTGAATGGACATAGTTTTATCTTTCAAAATAGAATAATATTTCATTGATATTAAATTTTAAGACATTAAAACAAAAATCAAGTTACAAGAACGGGATGTTTTCTCATCAATCCCAATATTGCAGCGGGGAAATATTAATTTTTGTTTCCGCATCACTCCAATTTTTCTAACAACGAGAGTGTTTTGTACAGACTCTTGTTGAAGAGAAAAATACTGCTATATAAAAATTCTTTAAATGCATCCTCATTAATATTATTTTGTGATATTATGAGTAAAAATTACATTAAGAAGCAAAGTACAGGTCACAGTGTTTCATATTTCATTTTTCAACTCATCAAAGTGTTTCATATACTTAGCAATAACAAATATTTGTACTTCAAGTTGTACTTTATTCAAAATTATTTTCTTCCAAGGTATTCGCCTTAACATTTTAACATCATTTACATTTCAGCGGCGCTCAATCCTCTCATAATATTCTCAACAATTTAGTTTGTATATGAAAATTAAGTTGTAATAAATTGTTTTATGATTCCTCGCGTCGAAAAACTATGACTCTATACCATCATCAAAGGCGTATCGTAAATCACTAGCTCCAGTCCATATGAAGAAATATTTCTTTATTTTACTAAGGAGCGCTTCTCTTAATAACTCATGCATCTGTCAATCCTGTATTCAATTCGTTCAACTTGCCACTCTTTTTCTTCGTTGTTTTATTTAATACTCTTGGTATTGCTTTTCTTTTTCATTTCGATCTCCCTATTTTTGTTTCGCTACATAGCAATTCTTATCCTCGTTGCACTTCACTCCCTCTTTTATTACTGTCCACCTTCGTCGCACCCGCATCCTCTTCACTTTCCTTTTCTCTCGCCTCCACTTCCTTCGCATTCCTCGCAATTTCCGTCCTCCTCGCATCGCAGACATTTTTGCCCCGTCCCATCCTATTTATCGCCCTGCCCTTTCCTGCATTTCCCCGCGGCGTTCTCCCGCTCCCTCCCTGCCCCTCGTAGCGTTCGCAACCAGTGCGGCTTCCGCGACGCACCCTCCCCGTTAAACCTGCGCGCTCGCAAGGGGTGAATATTGATCGACAAATCGCGCAGTCTTCGGACGCGCCCCGTCCACGACTCCGTCGTCTCTACCTCCTCCATTTCAACAGCCGGAGGTAGCAGAGCGCGCCGGTGCCTCCTAACGCCCGCTGCCCGCCATCTGTGGAGTGCGCATCGAATTAAGCGCCATCGACCCGCGAGGGAACTCGCGACTCCGTTCAGTCTCCGACTCCGTTGCCGCCCCCTTCTCCACTCCTCTTTGTCCCCTCCATCTCTCCATCCTCCTCTCCTCTCGCACGCGTCTCCGCTACCCTTCGCTGGAGCATCTCTCTTGCCGTCTCTTGTCGGGCAAGTTCCGTTGGAGTCGCTGCAACAGCCGCGCCACTAGCCATTGTTCCGGTGTTGTAGCCATTGCCGCACTTCTCGTGCTCCACTCACCTGTCACAATGAACCTAAAGTACACGACGATCACTCATTCTGTACGAAATGTTCTCTCTACGTAGGGACATTTATTTTTTGTTAGGCAAATAAATTTGAAAATGAAATGATTTCAATTTCAAAAATAATTTATTTATGTCCCAATGTGTGTTCTGAAATAAATTCTATAATATTGCTGTTTTTCAATTTGTGGTCCTCAGAATCATGATCTACGTTTTTATTGCGAAGTCGCTTACCTTTATTACAGGGGGAGATGCATATTTAATACTTGTTAAATGGGTTTCAATATTACATCTTTGTGTTTAATTTTTAAAAGATTGATTACTCATAAGTATTACTAAACGGAGGGACCAAGTATTCTAGAACTAGAAAGAGGGATAATATTAGGCTTTGTGTTGTATTTTCGAGGAATGAATGAATATCATTCATCTTTAAGTTTCAAACTAGAATTCATCGTCAAAGATTAATGCCGAATTTGCAATTCAATCATTTCTTTATAAGCACATTTCTCTCAATCTTCTGGTATAAACCGGTTGGCTACGTATCTTGAAAAATTGTATTTCCTTTTACCCTTTGCTTCGTGCCCTAGTCCCATCTTCGATCTCTTTTCTCATCTGTCTGTCCACTCCCTGGGATGAAAATCCGGATGTGATTTCGAATCGCAATATGTTGGTACCGGAACCCGAATTCCAGATTTCGGTATGGGGTGAGGTGACTGTAAAGGTATTCAAGGGGTTGAGTGGAGAAACATGACACAGAGTAAGGTTGAATCTTCTAAACTGAAACTATACTATACTGAGTACCTTGGAGGAAGGTGAATACGATGTTGTAATGACAACTTTAGAAGAATGTAAGCATTACGCTACGTCGTATGGTCTCATTTGTTGAATTTATCATCAATACGAAGAATGAGTAACATGGAAGGGGAAGACATGGAACTTGATAGCGGTTATTGAAGGTTCAACGAGAGAAGAAAACAGGCTTTAGAGACTGGATCTGATGAAGTATGAGGAAGTAAAGGAGATATTTGAATAGAAAAGCTCCCACGCAGAAATCGCCGACGTTGAGCCGACTTTCGACGTGTTTCGACGTCGATATCGAGTTGAAGGACGACGTCGAATAAACGACGCCGTTCCGACGTTGTATTTCTCGGAATTTGAAGTCGAGACAACGTCGTTATGCGACGTCGAGACGACAATAATTAACTACGTTGTTTCGACGTCGAGATCGAGTCGGAGATCGATGTTGAGATGACTTTGTTATACGACGTTCAGAAACCTCAGTTATAATAAATAATAATAATAACAATAATTATAATAATAAGTCATGGGTCTCCACTCCCGTTAATTGTGGCCCATTTCTCTTTGGATGATCGGAATCACATTCGCTATTTCGACGTTCCGTCTTTCACTACCATCTGGTAGTGGATGTTGGAACTCTACTTGGGTGCATTTTTCTCCAAGAAGTAATTTTGTCGAGAACATCCTATCTTTTACGTGTTTATGGAGATTACTATTTTACTTGTTTACTATTTATGGTACCAATAGTAAGACAGGGCAATACAAGAGGATAAAAATTGCTTTTATCACCATGTTGCAGTAGCTCAGTGCTAGCGAGCTCGCCTTAACATGGGAAGGACCCTGGTTTTAATCACGCCGTAGTCGGTCTCTGAAAGACAGAGATTGTAAACAACGTTCATATAGGTTCATGTGTTTGTGTCACAAGTCAATGAATATGATAGAACAAGTTGTAAGATGAAAGTTATAATAAAAAATTATTATACAACATTTTCAAGAAAGTAAAGTGACGACATTGTTTTGGCGTCGTTACCTGACGTCGAATCAGCGTTTTTTACGATGTCGTGAAGACGCCGTTCTGCGACGTTAAAACGACGTTACATGCGTACGCGTTGGCAACGTCTTAACGACGTCGTTTTTCGACGTAGCCACGACTTTGATGACGTTGTAACGACGTCGTTACTACTCGAAATTTTTACGTGGTTTGGGGCGTTTGTTGGAGTCCTACCATCACGTAATATCGAACGATATCGAATGAAACTTTTAGCGTGATTTTTTAGGACTTACCTATAGATCTAGAGCTGCAAAAATAGGTCCTGTGAATAATGATGCGGAGGACAAAGTTGTTAGTTTTGAACGGGGAGGAGGTGGACATAACTGAAAAGGTTGGAGGAGAAAGATTACAAAACTGCTGTATGTACGACAGAACAACCAAATGCAGAGGGACCTTTAGGTTCATTAGAGGTGTTCAATAGACGACACAAAACAGGGAGTGATTTACATTCAGCCGTAAAATGATCTAAGTATTGACAGGTGATTTGAACACATATACCCTCAAAGATTTAGGATCATAAATAGTAGTGAATGTGTCAGTAGAGATACACATGAAACAAATGACCATCTAATATGGCATGGTGTCCTCTATGGAGCGATAAACAAGCAGATTAAGGACAGGAAAGTAAGAATTCCGGACACAAGGATATTATATAGATTAATAGTGAAGTAAAACTTAAACATTTCCAAGAACATGTAGAATATTTGAAAAATTAAAGAAAGGTTGAAAGACATACCATAGCATATAGATAGAAAAAACAGTTTGTTATTAAAAGGATGTGTATGAGCAAAAAAAAGCGTTATGTAAAGATTTATATATGTGTAAAAGAACAATGTCATGCAATGTAGATTAATGAAGACATCGCCTGAATCAATAAATCAATATCACATCATTCTTGATACTTGCGAGAAGATCTTGCAAAATAACGATATCGGCTCCAACACTAAAATATCACGTTGCTAACTAAGCTTTCAGCATACGTGATTTTCATATGAGTATCAATCTCCTTGCACAATTTTGACCTTTTATGGAAGTTATAAGGCACATTGATATACAGGATAACATTTCAATCAAGTAGTGCACAATTCAATTGCTTTAATTAATCTAATTTGCTAGTTAACAATATATGAGTATTTGCACTTACTGTGACAATTAATCTAGGATAAACTTCATGTCTTGACGTCATGTCCATATCTTATGAATTCTATGCCCCACATTATTTCACACGAAGACTTATTGTGTTATTTAACAAAAAGGAAATAACGACAAAGTATTGTTTCGTTAGATTTTGAAGTATGATCGCCGGACAATCCACGACGAAGAAGGATTACATTTTATTAATTGAAATATAACACACACAAAATAATGTCTTAATAAACGTTGTGTTGATCTTGTGACAAATAAATTGTAAACAAATTTAATAAGTTTTGTTCAAATGAAAAGTTTCCGTTGAAATGGACTGATGGAAATAAAAGTGAATGAGAAAAAGTTACTAGTTCTATGTTATTCAAAGAGTTCCGCACATCTATCCATCTGGTGTATAAACGAGACACAGATATGCAAAGGAAGAATAATAATTGTTGACTAGTGTTCGACAGTACGAAGACTAAGAATAAATGCAGAAAGCTTATAAAAAAAATAAATCTAAAGAACAAACACGAACAGGAAGTGTCAACTTCGTCAATTCAGTGAAAATTACATAGCGACGAGAAAAAAATGCGACAGCAATCGAAACGGGAGATGTCTGTTCAAGAGTTGCCTCAAAACCCTCACAGAGCGAGCGATGCCCGAGCGGAAGCAGCGGGGGCGGAGTTTGCAAGTGGAGGTCCTTTCGCATCAGTGCACGCGTTCACAGCCTCCCTTTGCCCTCGTCACTGCATCCCTCCTGCCTTCAGGTCCATAGCGAACGAGAGATAGCCCTCGAGCACGTGGCGACGACGAGGCAGGTCGACACAGGGACGTCCAAAGAAAAAGGCTCGTGCGGATGCTGATGGAAAAGTTTGCAAGGTGGTTCACATATATTCCTCGCGGTGAAAGAACAATAAGGCGATGTAAACAATGGAGCGAAAGCACGGCGTAGTCATATTTCTGCTGCGATCAGGCGTAGTTTCACCCATTCCGGTCGGCGTGCCGTGGCACCCAGACACAAGCTGCTACATGTGATGGAAAAGCTAACTTGAAGCAGCCTCCATGTGACCAATAGTTAGCGATCAGACACTCCTCATGTGACAGTCAGCATATCAATCACTGTCGGTTCTACGAATCGTCTGATGGAAGCGGCAGCATCCCAAAGTAAACCCACTAAGATTGCGCTGACATGAGTAAAATGCCCAAGGGGAGGAATTGGAAATCTCGCAATGCTGGCATAGGCTTCTAGATTCTCTCGTGGTCGTTAGACTCCTTCCTCAATATTTCTCTTTCGTCGCGAGTACTGTAAGATTGAATCATATATCTCACAATGGAGAAACAATAATTATTGTAAATTTACTTTATTTTAATAATGCAATACTGAGCACATAATATAGGAAGCAAATGAAACTGGTAAATCTCATTTCGATCCAAGTTTCCTCCGGTATTGACGGAATTGTCTGGAGAGTAATATAATGTTCTATCCTTGCGTGGTCTTGCGCAGATTTTTATTTTCTTTATGACACTTATTTACTCAGTATGAATTTAATTTGATGAAGCAGGTATTAAAAAGGATTATCCTTAATCGGATTAATTAAATTTGATTTCGGGACAGGTTTTAAAATCATGGTAAAACTATTGATCAATTAAGCTTCAAAAACAGTAAAAGGTTATATATATTTACCAAAAGCGATGATCTAGTAGTTGCGTCTTCTCTATCACCGTATCGCTGAGCGGATGACTGCGAATTTAAACCCCGCTCGACCGAACTAACTGAGGTTTTCCGCTCTGGTTTCCTTGAACTACTCCAAAGAAATGTCGGTTCGGTACCATCAGTTCCCCGGCAAACAACATCTCTACTTTCCAATTCCTTCACCCAATTCATGGAAGAGCAGCCCTCGTGACCTGAACCTCGCCTTGAGATATGAAATAAATAAAATAAAAATTATTTTTTCATACATGACTTCTGTCCTTGGAGGTCCATCATTAGGATTGCTGTACCGCGTACTTGTATATCAATATTTGTGTTCTGTCATCTTTTATCTGCATGGTTTATATATTTTACACATCTGAGCTTTCCATAGAGCATTTGTACAGACTTTTGTCCAATCATCAATTCTGACATTTAACAATATCCCTCTCTACGTATGGAAAAGTGGGTGCGGCTTAATAGTGATTCGTGTTTTATTCCTTCTGCCGTGTTCTTACCAGGCTATATAGGTCATAAATAATTTTATCCCTTTTATTTCCAATTCCTTGGTAAAACCAGTCTCAGTGTAACTTCTCAAAGACTTGTATTCTATCTCAGTTGCAACGTTGTTGGGTCGTTCAATTTGTTCCAGAATTCTGTCTGTTAATAGTTGAAGGTTGTGACAGTGACGAGCGTATATTGCTAACAGATAGTGTCAGTCTTTCTTTTCTCCTTACATTACAATAAAATTAATTTTATGAGAATGCGGGAAAAATGAGGTTTTCCCGGGGATTCCTTTCCTTCACAGGCGTATGTTAATTCTCTACTTCATGGAAATCCTTATCTTTTCCTTCCCATTCCTCATAATCTGAACCTCGTAACATACAAATTAAAGCAATATACACATAGGTAAATGGAGTTTTGATACGTTCTCATTGAAATTTAAATTTTAACCTGGTATTGAGCATTAAACTCTTTGGTGATGCATTGGAAACCGATATAGTCGTTTTACCCAAACGATCCTTCTCATTTTGCATAAAACTATTCGAAATTAAAAAGAGAAACATTTTTAATTCATCAAATTACAATGGTTTTTCCTTCCTTCTTTTTAAATAATTCAGATTCAATAACATAGTTATTACCTACATCTCACATTTCGTAGTGCGAAATGCAAATTTTTGCAATAAATCCGAATTATAACATGATTTAGATCCACTATATGGGCAATTCTTCCTCAAAAGAACTATGACGTAACCTGTAGACTAGACGGAAAGAATATATTAAAAATAATTTCATCGGATGATACGTCTAAATGAAAGAACTCACACCAATTTTCTGACCACAAGATTTGATCTGCGATTTTTTCAGCCTTTTTCCTTTTTGTCGTTATTTTTTAATCCTTAATATTTCTTTTGTCACCTTAAAATTACACACATCTTTTGGTGGGAATGGGATACTTCTTTTGAAAGGAAATTCAAAATTACAAAACGAAATTACATTTTTCGAACCTTCTCAAAACGTGCCTCTCACTGTTTTCTATTTAGGTTTGAAAATATTTTTATGAGCTCCGTTGACTCGAACTGATCCGTTTATTTAAACATCGTTTCAGATGTTAACTATAACGACGTTGTTTTCTGTGTTGGCTAAAACTGAAGAGAAATTAGAATACGTCTTCTCCTCCTTCTTCCGTTAATTGTACCATTTACATTTCGTTTACTTTTTTGTTTTATAGATCCAAATTATGTTTTATAAATAGCGTTAATATTATGTTAATATTAAATTTATTTTAATATTTTATGGTGAGCCAGAAGCACCAAAACTAATAATAATAATAATAATAATAATATTTACTTTAATTTTGAGGGGAATTTTGAGTTCTAAACCGACCAGTTTTTACCGGCCCGATCCGACATCCTATACTACTCGGTAGCGACCTTCCTAGCGATACATGATCGATACCAATAACGACTTAAAGAATTCCGGACACCCCTGTTTAGCAGTCAAGGCATCGACGGTGGCGATGGAGTTGGTGAGCACGCCAGAAGATTCATCGTTCGCGGCCGCCTTGTTCGGAATTCGGAAATCGGCCGCAGAAAATGCGCGTAAAGTAGGAAATTACAAGGCAGGCGGCGAGAGGAAATTGCGAATGGTACCGCGTGGATTTAGAGAAAGTGTTGATAAGAGCTGCCAAGAAAAGTGTTTCCGTTGATTTGTTCGTTGTGGAATGTATAATTTCGAGAAGTTTTGAAAAAAGGAGACAGCTACTGAAACTTTGAAAAATGAGAATTCTTGTTTGTTTCGGCAAATGTATTTTAAAAAACTAACACAGATTTTACTTTAAAGTTATTCGAATGCCATTGTGATTAATGTAATATTTTACGAAATGTCTAGTCACATTTGTACAATGTTTATAAATTTAGAAAAGTAATTACTTTTTTTATAAGATGAATCTATTAGGTCAATTCTTTCGAATACAATTCACACAGATGAGAGTCATTTGAACGTCAAGTATATGCATTGAATAATTTATGTTGAGAGCTACACAAACTATATCTGGTTTGTGTAGCTGAACGAATTTAACAAAGTAAAAGATAAAAGACATATCAACTTCTTGACATTTTGTGTTTATTTCAAAATGTAATCAAAGATATGCCTATCTTGGAACAAATGCAGTGATTGACAAATATACGTAGATGTCCCATAAGTAAAATGGTGAGCTATCATCGAATAAGTTACCTAAATTATACTATGTTTAATATCAAAATTGAGCGTTTACAATTACAACTAGGTTGTAAGAATAAAAAATAATCATGAAAACTATCTACGATTATTTCATAATAATGAACACAAACGTTAATTATGAACAGTTCAAAACGTGATGTATAACAGAAAGTGGATGGTACATCTTTATCATATGCGATATTCCATTATTCTCGATAACTCTATAATCGAGAAACAACTAATTTATTTTACCCACTTCAACGTATTTAATACTATTCTATTTTAATAATTATTATTATAATCAATAAAATAATAATAATTATTATTTTCAATTTCGGTCACGTTATTACAAAAACCACATATTGATTTTTATAATAGTAAGCTTTCTGTCCACTATTTCTTCTGTGGTAATTTAAGATTTGCTGCTTGTTTCAAGATATGTTGTTTCCATCAGTATCACTAAATAACTATAATAAATAAGAATTATCGAAGGAAACTGTTTGTGCAGTCACTTATTGTTTAAATATGCTTAAGTAAAAATGTACACGCTTGTATGAAAAGAAGTAAAATACCATATTAAAGAATAAAAATTCTTTAAAATGACAGTTAAAATTACCCACTTTTCTCCTGCCAATTGAATATTAAATACTTTGTTTAACAAGATTTGGGAACGTGGGACTCTCTGTAGAGCATGCAACTTATTTGAAAATATAGTCTTCATGAAAGTACTTAAATTCGGTAATAAATTTAGTTTATTTGAATGCCATTCAAGCATTTTCCCATTAATGAACAATATCCAAACTTCAGGATAGAAACTTGGAACCAATTTGCTCCGCAACAAGTGTAGCTTATATATTGAACATTGCCATGAATCATTAAACGTAATCAGTATATTTTTAATGCATCATTCCATGGTCCTTAAACTTTACAAATAGCATTCAAGGTTCATAAAACTTAGTTCTGAGCTTTCTAGAGTGAATACGTGCAATGAAATACTAAGCAAATGCATTTCGATTATAAAAACTGTTTGTAAATTTCATTAGAACCTGATAAAATTAATTTCTTATCAAGCACTAGCTTTAACTTAAAATTTATTGAACACATTTAGGATTTTCCCCTTCATAAAGTTTTTCATTTTGAAATAAATCTTTATGGGATAAGTTGACAGTCATAAATTACTTCTTATTGTTACTGACTTTTATTGCAGTCTATAAATTAGTATTATCAGAGACATTAGGAATTGATTGTGAAAGACGTTTGATGATGGAATACTCATTTTGTAACATAATGATTAACTATTTCACATTCCTATGTCACATATCATGCAAAATTTCTAGCTCCTGATGGACATGCTTCGTATTCATGTAAGGAAATCCCCATATTTGCATTCCATTGGTCTAAAGGTTTTGGATGGTTTTAAGCAAAATTTCTCGATCAATTTGACATCGAAGTGGTGAGCTAACATTACAAGATGTTTCCTAGAAAATTTCAGAAAAATTGTAATATAAGTAGAGCTTTGTTTTGTTTAACGATTTGCGTAACCTACTGTGGCAATCGAAGTCGAACTATCTCAAAAGAGGCCCCGGAGGTGTTCAAGGGGTTCACGGAGGGTAGTGCGCCACAGTTCCTAGACCTCGGTACAAGGAAAAGATGTGGCCAGCATCTCGCTCTGGACGGTTTGATCCCAAGATATACCCTACACCGAATTCACAGTAGACCTAGGAGTCATTCTGGATGTTGAGGTGTGATGAAAAATCCCACACTCCACCGGGGATAGGATCCCGGCCATCTAGCCAGCAGATGAGTCACGCTGACTCCCTATTGTAGTAGAGTAGGTTCAAATTATTTTCACTAATTACTGTGATAAGGTTCCTCACTAATACCATTTTTTTCGATATTAAATATCTGACGCACCAAATATCTTACGAAATCTGACGCACCAAAACACACTGTATAACTTCTGTGCAGAACGTTAAAAATCGAGAGTCGAGAGTCATGAGAAACTTCAACAACATTCAGAAATGCTCTTATTGACATTTTGTTCCAATTAAGAATTAAAAAGCGGTAATACAAAGACGTATTATAACTTACGTTCTATATAGTGTATACAGAAAACGAAGTCGTTCCAGTTAACGTATGAATTTCGACATCGTTACGTAAACTGGTTTTTTTCTTAGATGAGCGACTTCAAAACCAGAAACCGACGAAATTGTGCTTAGATTTCTGTCGGATAGATTTAATTTGAGCACCCCTACACGTGTAGTCGATTGTTTCCTCTTTGCAGCATGAGACGGAACACTGACGACGCTTTCCTGTCAACAAATATTTTAATTATATGTCAGTCCACGCTGCTTTTGTATTCAGCAAACCTTAGGATTACGATAGTGAAAATAACAATTTTTGTCCTATCAATATAGAACTACCGATTCACGAGTTATGGACCTCAATGTTCACTTATGCGGGTCATCTCAAAACATCCTGCGTGTTCGTTTACGACATTATACAGAGTGAACGTGTCCTCATTAACTAAAATGAATAACACACAACTAAAATTGTCTTTATTTTGTGAACTATTGAAAATTTTCATATTTTGGCGTATTGCAAATTTTTGTCACATATACTTTTTTTTATTTTATTGATTTTAGTAATTAATGGGTTAAAATTTAAGTTTTGAGGAATTAATTTTTCGTATTTTCAATCCAAAGTAGATCACAATTCGTGAAGCCTTGACTTTTATCTTTGATTTTTATGGAATTTGAAAAGCAAATGGATTGAACTTAATAATCATCATGACCAACAAAACCATTAATTTTGTTAATGTGACAAGCAAAAAATAAATTTGTAATCGTTGATCGCAATGTACATGAATATAACTTTCACTCAGGACGTTTTAACATTAACACACACGAAGGGAAATAGTAAGGATAAAGCATTAATGAATCTCGACGGCGTCCTATAGAATATTCATTATAGAACAAGAGCATTATTCTATATAACTTGAATCTATCTAATGGATCAATAAACAAGAATTAAAATTGTATTATGAGAACAAATACAAGTAAAACGAGTTCCAAAGAAAAATCATTTTACTTACATCATGCTTGCATATTTTGCACTGAAAACTTATTTTTTAACATTATTAAGAAAATAATGTTAAACATTAACGACTGTACTTTGAAAAGGATGCTGTTCCAGATTTTTATGTGTGGTTATCTACCTTCGACACTTTTCACTATCAACTGCTTAATGTTAATACCTCATCTTCCATTCACTGACTATTATTTCATTACAATTCCATTTTGTTACTATTGGATACTTTGTGTTTGATGGAGAAAATTGGAAATGCAATAGTAGGGTGCATAATTTTATTTTATCAGACTTGTCTTAACTTGGATATATTCTTATTTCTCCGGAAAAAACATTCAAAATTCATTTATTTTTTCTTCAGATCAGAAATAAAATTATAACAAGATTTTTATTTTAAGGATTTCGGTGATACTTCGAGGCACTATTTTTTCGGTTTATTTCCTATACAATCTATTTGAGAACTATATTGGGAAAGTTAACATAAATATAGAATAACTGCCAAAATTGTCCACGTAATTGTAAGCAATTTTTTTTCTAAATCAAGTCTGAAACCAAAATCTATTAAGTAATCCACCGTTGAACTCATCTCCGTATTTTTTATGGAAGTGGGAAGACATTATATTCTCTTCAATGTTCAAAAGCGTACTGTGTCACATCATAAACTGTCCTTCCTTACTATTCAAAGAATTTATCATTAAAATATATTTTGGGCAGTCTATTCAAGATTGATTTACTCTCATTGTATAGATTACATCTAAAAGGTAACATTGTGCAACTTTCCTTTAGCCTATTGCCAAAAATAATATGACATTATAATAATTTTCTGGTCTTTTCTTGCCGTTCGTTATATTACATTTTAACTGAGTACTATTCGTTTAAAATGTTTCTTAAAATTAAAATTGAATTGTTGATGCGTCAAAAAAGTAAAATAATAATGATACCAACATTTATCAGAACGACGGAAAAGAAACACTCGTTTATTAAATACCTGTTAACGTATATGCAAACATCTCTAGAGTACAGGTTGTTTCGCAATTTGTGTTAGCAATTTTCTACTAACGACAATGTCGAAGATACCTGGTTTTATTTTCCTCGAAATTATGAGATTTTATAGAACATTGTCACCTATTAAGTTATTCACTTCCTAGAGGTTTTGTACATTAAATTTACAGCTCTTAACATATTGTGTAGAAAAATGTTTTGTAAATTATTTCCCAACACAATATCGCAACAAAAGTACGTATTCTTATAACCAGGATTTTGCATTAAATGATTTATGATTTGAGAAAGAAACTATGAACGAATAAACTATGTTCAGTACTGAATATATCAATCATTGCTATGAAACCCTTTTTTCTATAAAAGTTTTTGCTAAACAGTTAAATCTTTGAACGACGACACTAATTTACAAATTAAAACATGAATCTATTTTCTTAAAAAATTATTGTCTGCCATTTTATCTCGACAAAAAAAGCGAATAGATTGAACAATGTAAGAAGTATAATCTGTTATACTGTAACATAAAAATTCAACCCTTCATGTAATAGAAACATCTTTAGCATTCAATTCAGCAATATGTATCCCATTACCCATTGTAATATATGAAGAAAGATCGACTCCACTGGGAACCTGAGAGAACAGAACTATTTCACCATCTCTCCAAAGGAGCTTGTTGTTTTACTCGTGATTATCAAACACCGCCCTGACCACGGATAAGAAGAGAGAAACCAAGGAGATTGCCAAGTAGAAAAAGAGAGAAAGAGACCAATTCTTTGGCACACTAAGAAGCGCGCACATATGTAAAATCATCACGATTTTCCTCGCGTTCGCCTTATAAATTTGGCGAGTATTCCGCAGTCAAGCGGACGAGGGTGAGCGCGGTCTACTCTCTCTGTTAAACGTTGCGTGAACAATGAAGGCGCATGTCCTATTAACGTTTCGGTCTCCCTTTGAAAGAGTACAACCAGCGGACATGACAAAGGAAGCGGCGAGGGGTCGACATAGGAACCGGCAACCAGAAGGCGCAACTTGCGATTGATGTGATGGTGAGGACGAGGATGAAAGCGTAGGAGGAGGATAGGTGTGTGGAAGAGTGTGTGGGTATTGCCCTGGTGAATGATATTACTACGTGAAAATCTCTTTTAAAAAAAGTATTTGCTGATATGGAGTCTCTAAAAATGAAGGTCTTCTACATTACAAAGGTCGTCACATCAGCGCACGAAAAGGGAGCATAAGTAATCCTTGTGCTTACAGTGGATTGACCGCGCCATGTTTTGCCTAAGATTCCGTCTTTGCGAGGAAGAGGAAAGAGAGCTGATAATCGCAGTGGAATTTCTAATTTAGTATCTAATTTTCTTTTGTTACAAAAAAATAAATTGTTGACAAAAAATAAATCACTTATTATTTCTTTATATTTTTTACTATATTTAGTCATATCTTTCAAATTTTCTTGAGACAAGCCGCGGTGACCTTCCGACCGTGTCTATATCCTCCCTTGACGTTATCTGCATTCTGTGGTGTTTTATGAGTAATGTACGGTGTTGACAATACTACAAATAATACTTCGCAACATCAATTAACAACCTTTCTGCTGCAGTTTAGGGTTTGAGTAAGAAGCGAGGTATTTTGTGTCATTTATAAATTTCTCCGTTAAATAATGCGTGCTCGAAGTGATGCATGCAAGGATCTCGGTTCGCGATCATGTTTGAAATCAATATTCCACATAGAAGGCTACAGCATTCCGTTGTTGAGTTGTTTTGAGACTTTGAACTACAGTGAAGCTAGTCGAGAGGTCCATCTCCCCGACGACAAAAAAACACGAGTTCAATTCTAGGTCAAACAAATCATGTTCCACATGCAAAAATGAGGTACAAGAATTTACTAACTTGACTTTATTCAAGATTTACTTAGAATAATGAACCAAAATCGATCTGAGTCGCTGGAGGTGGGGCCAAAGTTCGTCCACATACCTGGGATGCCGTAACCAAGAAGGTTCGCAAATTCAACTGAGAAACCCTTACAGTATTATTGACGAAAAAAGTTTTCATATGCTATATCCCTACAGCCCGTATATAAATTCACCAGACTTTGCATTTTCCAAAACAACACAACTTATGCATTGACGTTTTTCTACTCAGGAAGAGTTTTCTGCCCCCCGTGCAAGAGCCATCCGACGATAAAGAGATGTTGTCTTGGGTGGAATAGTTACGCTTCCCAGACCTGTGGATTGCAATATTGAGAATCGGGGAGACAATAAAGTGATTGACACTTTAAGAAAAATAAATATGTAAGCAAACAAACCTAGAGCATTACTTAAAAAGTGATACTCATACTACTACATACAGTAGAATCGTGGAGTTTTGTATTTGATTAATTTCCTTATAAACTTGTGTATATCTGAAAATCACCTACTCCTAAAATGAGCCTTTGGAAGAGAGTTTTTAGTGTAGAAGTGGGTTAAACTCGCGAGTTGTACAAGAAATGTTAAGAAGTTGACGAATTTATTAGAAAGGGTGGGAGTTAAACGGAAAAACATAAAAGAGGATCACGTATCTGAAGGTCACCAGATAAGTCTTTTAAAGTGAATATATATTATTAATTTTACGTATTTTCGCGAGGTTCAGGCCATGAGACCTGCTCTTCCATCGAACAGTTGGACTTGGTAGAGGTAATTGGGAAGGAGGGTGTTGGGTTGCCGGGGAACTTATGGTACCGAACCGACATTAGTCTGGAGTATGTGAGGGAAACTCCAGCTGAAAACATCACCTACATTGGCCGAGAATGTGTTTGATCCCATGCTCTACCGTTCAGAGGGATTGTGGAAGCGAAGACGCTACCACTAGACCACCGCTGTCTGCTATATTACATGGATTACGATTGGGGAAGGTGGTGATGATTAGTGATGTACGTACAATGAGTGAAGTATGAAATAAGAAACACAAAATAGTGGTATGAGACTGCGTAGTTATCACAGACTGTAAAAAGTGTGTTAGTCATATACATGAAGAAGCAATATCCATAAGTGATGCAGTGTCCGACAAAGTGATGGAATGGCACCAGACTGGCTAGCGACTTGGAGACTAGCAAAGTCTGAAGCCAGGGTCCCGCCCGCAACGTCTTCGTAAACGCTGTTTTCGTGGATGTGCCACGACACGCCCTCTCATAAAGTGCCTTCAGCAACTTCATACGTGCCGCAGCGGCGCCGCCACCGACGCTGTCTGCCCGAACAGCGACGCGCCGGCGCGACGCGTCTCTTCTACGGACACATGGCGACCTGGTGACTAGACAGGAAATGCATGTCTCAAGTGCACAGATCAACGCAGAAACGGGAGAGAGAGATTCCTTTATGAAAAGCGCGCGAAATAGGGGAAAGTCCAGCAGTACCGGCCGTGTGACAGTACTGGCCAGTACGACTGTTGCAACTTAACAATGGTTCACGGGTATCATGTATAATGCTGGCACTTCACTTGGCGTTGCGCTATTTGTGTAGCGTATTCGCTTTATTTGGCTAAATATTTGACGAACTCACAAATATCACAAACATCACAAACATGCCATCCTTACATGGTCCGAACACGGAAATAACACAATAATGCCGCATGTTTTCTTATACCAACGATGGACGGAATGTAATTGATATAATCAAGAAATATTTATACTGTTTTGTTTTCCCAGCCCATATAAATGTCCAGTCGATATTAAAGAAATTGTAGAATAAGAAAAGTCAAAATATAGGTTAAAGAACCGGAATATCAACAAATCTCGATCAAGAGCGCTGTACTAAGAGGAACACGGCAAACCAAGTGTGGACGGCTCACACAAATATTTGCCGTATTTGAGTCTTTTGATATGCGACTAAAAACCGACAAGAGGACGGATACGGGTGTTCGCGTATTTGCGTATTTGCCACAGAAGAGCAAATACATCGAATAAAGACAAATAACTCATCTACACTTGGCCGTGTTGGCAAATACACAAATACGCATTCCAAGTGAAGTGCTGGTATAAGAATAAAGCTTACCCGACAATATCTTCCGGGCATGCAGAATTAAGTTTACTGTTATGGAAATTGTGATTGTGCCAGTGTGATTATTGGGCAATCTTAGAGTTATTTCTAAGCGTCTATTCTCATTTTTTTAGTAAACTGCGTGATATTATTCTTACTTTTCTCTTATCTACATTCTTTAAGGTCACACTTAATGGTAAAACATTTTCAACATCTACAAACAGTATGCAACATGTACCCCGTGCTGTTCTTACAGTTTCTGCCAATTTGTGGTCTTCCTGTACCGGTCTCAAATAATCAATTAGAATAAACAAAAACATTATCTTTTGTTTTTGCATATTTTTACATATGACCGATCTTAATATTCAGTTCATGTCTTTCCACTGAGATAATTCGGCGTTATTTTCTAACTTTAACGTGTTAACAGTGAGCTGAGAATAAATAACATGTGGTTTTGAATCATTTGTAAAATAATTTTTATTACATTTTGTCACAATTATAATTACTATCCGATTTCCTATCTTCCTTTGTTTCCAACTAGCAGAACTACCCGGTGTCTCGGAATTTGAAAAGGAACTTAAAACAATCATTATTGGACATTCAAAATTTTAAATCAATTCACTAATTAAACTAAAATAAAATCATTATTTATTTGCATTGTTAAACAAACATACAAAGAAATACATCAGCATTCAAAGAAAAATTGATTCGGAGAATTAATATATTTTGCCCTACAGAGGGAATTGAAACACCTGACAACAGGTCTGAATTTTTTTTCAGCTCATTTTGCCCGGGGTTCTTATGTAATATTCTGAATTCACACGTTAGTTTCCGTATTTCACTTCTTTCGTGATATTTAATTTTAATTTTCTTAATTTCAGAAAATTAAGAGCCCGGAAGAAACCGTACAAAACTACACACAGTTTTCAGTGCTATATGGTAATATATCCGCAATTACGAATTATTTTAAAATCAAGGCAGAAGGAAATACACTTTACACAGAAATAAACACAGTAGATAGTTACGACCTCTGAATTCTTTTATTTTCATTTCGCTTTTAAGTTATGTACTTTATGACAATGTTCTTCACAGCATTTATATAATTTTACTTCTATGACTCGGTGACGTAGATTATCCGCTCAGTACGTTGTCTGCCTCACTTAATGCAATCGAACTCTGGTTGGTTTTTTAGTAAGCTTCACAGTCGTCAGCAGTTATGCGAGTGAAGATTGACTTCTACTGATTCGCAGACAATTTTAATAGTTTTTTTTCTGTTCGTTTAATTCATCAATTGCATACTTTGCCCTTAATTGCAACAACACTTAATAAGTACCCTTTGAAATTTCCATTTATTTCATTGCTTACTTTTGCCGATTTCTATGTCACAGACAATCCATAGAATTCACATTTATTAGAATAGATAATACATGTAGTGTGGGGTGACAGCGGGTAGTTAGGGACAGTGAACTTTGTTTACGTTACAATATTATTTCTAAAAATATTTTGTCACTGATTTTGTGGCAAAACATTAATTTCGGGAACTTTTTATATGAAAACTCGACTCATTTCAGGGCAAATTCACAACGTATGATTATGAGACAATTCTTACAGTTATCCGATTAATTATTTCATCTGTTACTTCTGTTAATAAAATACTTATTAGATAGGGTAATGAACTTGGATATACTAACATTGTCGTCAATAATTTCTTAAATCTTATTGCAAATATGTTTGGGTCATTACGGACAGTGCATTTTTCATTTGAATCAATTAGGAGTAATTAATGACATAACTATAGATATCACTGTTATTTTCAAAGAAGCTTTATTATTACTTTTATATTTTTGGTACGTTTTAGATAGCTAAGCCATAAATATAGTCACTGAAAATTAGGTCTAACTAGCTGATTTAGCAAAAAGATAAAAGTCAATCCGTCATTACCCCTTCAAATTCGTTATTACCCCAAGCCTACCAGTTTGGATTTTGAAAGTACATGACACTGTAACACGTTATTGTAGATTTTTTCGTGCTGTAACATAATAACCCGACAATCAATGCAGCAATGTAACAAAACAGAATTTGACTTCTTGCAATAGTATAAGCATAATTTCCAATTTTTCTCAAGTATCCGCAGTTACCCCACTCTCCCCTAATTAGGACCCTCAAAAACTTCGTATGTCATTACTTTGGAGATTTGGTCATGTAATATACAATCTGATAGTCTCATGATGAAGTCTGGTGTTGAATACATAAGAGTGTTGTCTATACGTCCTCTCATTTCATTTTAAAGAAATATATGGATAGAAACGAAATTTGAGAATCACGTTTGTACAGACGTAATTGATGGCAACACATATTACAGTATTTTGGTACGATCCTTCGCATCTTTAAAACTTTCAAATTATTCACGTATTGTGCAAGGAAAGTAAAGTGATCATGCCAGATAAAAGTTTCGAACTTCTTCCAGATATTTACTAATTGGAGTGAGGTGAGTATATTCACAAAGTCTCGTGATGATGTTCTATTCAGTTTTGTATGGTGTTTCGTTTGTAATACTGTCTAATTACATATAGAAACCACCACAACATCTCTACATTGTCCAAAGGCGCCGAATTTAGCCACTGATGAACTTTTTAGGAAGTTAGGTAGTACCGAAGTATATATCCAGTTCTCTCCCATTAATGTTCCAGTTATATTGGCCATCAATCTTGTTAATGGGGAAGTGAAAAATGTGTATTGCTAAGATATCAGTGAAACTACTTTTACTAGTCCGTTACATACTTTGCAACATTGGAGATTTATGATCCCTCAATGCTGAAAACAATTATTTAAAATAACAGAATCGTGAAGGAGAGTTCGACTAGTTTCTTTGGTAAACATCCATCGTTTCTAGATGAGGACCACTACATCCATTCCAAATATTGTCCAATATAGGGGTATTTTGCAGTTTGGTATGGGATTATAGACCCAATTGCAACGGAGATAGAGCTATGATTGGCCGATATGATAATGTGGTGATAATGATGATATGGTAATTTGTCATTAACTTGAATATCCGGTACCCAATGCTGTACTTCATTTCAGTTTGTAGTCATGACCCGAAAATTTATGAGCTGGACATTGACGTCCTGATGAGTCATTCAATTATTGATCAATAACGCCGAAGTACGATGGGATAAGTGTAGCAGTACGCACTGAACAAACATAATGAGAGCAAGTATTTATTTTTTGAAGTCCCAATAAAAAACATATTCTTCATCTCAGATATCTAAGAGTCTTCATAATTGTGAGTGATATTTTTCAGCAGGACACGATGTTGTCACAACCTGTGAAAGGGAAAATAATACACTGTCTACTACGACTGAAATTTTCAATTATTTCTCTGTCCCCTCAAGGTTGTATCCAAATATTACTGCTTATATTCCTCCCTATGGTATTTTTCCCGCCGCGTTACAAATTAGATAAGGAAGTCATGCACTGTTAATGAGAAGGAAAAAATTAATTACCCTCCTGGTGTTTAGTCTCCAGTTTAGTTGGTATTAAAAATTCTCAGATTGTCAAGTAACCATAACACATGAAGAATGACAATGATGTGTATTATTAATTCAATTTTTTCAATTCAATTAACAATTTTTCAAAATAAAATAAAACTTGTGAAAAATATTGTTTACGGGAACTTTAAACCCTTAGTATTGTGATCTTTACTTTACTTGTGATTTACTTTACCTTTCGGAACCACAGAAAATCAACGCTCATGTTAAGCAGTTAAATGAAAATGTGAAAATAGTAACAAAATACGCGATTATTAGATTTACGTTTACATCCTAACGAGAATTGTTAGCTACTGTTGATATATAAACGATGAGTTTGAGCTTAGAAGGGAACATTATAAAGCAAGTGAGATCATTTAGGTATCTTGGCTCCGTGGTGACAGAGAACATGAGGTGTACCAATGAAATCAAAGCAAGAATAGCGATGGCAAAAGAAGCCATCAGTAGGAAAAGACGGATTCTGTGCAGTAAGCTTGATTTGAGTCTACGGAAAAGGTTGGTAAAGTGCTTTGTGTGGAGTGTGGCTACATACGGAGAAGAGGCGTGGACCTTAAGGAAGGAAGATGGAAAAAGATTAGAAGCTCTAGAAATGTGGATATGGAGAAGGATAGAGAATATAAGCTGGGCGGAGAGGATTAGAAACGAAGAGATGCTGAGACGAGTAGGAGAGACAAGAAATCCGCTACAGTCGATAAGGAGAAGAAAACAGAAATGGCTGGGTCACTGATTGAGAAGAAGATGTCTATTGAAGGACGTTTTGGAGGGACAAATTAATGGGAGGATGGCGAGGGGGCGAAGAAGATACAAGATGGTGGACGACGTGAAGGGAGGACGATTATACGAGGAGATGAAGAGGCTGACTCAGAATAGAGTGGCATGGAGGGCACAATGCTAAAACCTGCTGCAAAGCAGAACACCTTTATATATTGATATATCAAGAGAACAAAATGCAATTCGGAGTGAATTATTCACACTTAATGTCTCATGATCAATCAAAATAATAAAATAACTACATCGTAGACTTTTGATTTCCTTCAGTACATTGTGCGAATCGTAGAAGTGTGAGATGACTGGTTTGTGTTTGATTTCTTACGTCGTCGGTGTTGTATTCTCAAGGGTACCCTAAGCATTCATTTTCATAAAATTAATTATTACGGACCTACCGAAACTCAATCATATGAGAAGTTTTGAGTTGCAAAAACAATGGATCTTTTATGTACAAAAAAAATTACAAAAGGTGCAATACATTGAAAAATGTTCAAGCTATATTTTCAAGTGTAAGAGTTATAGGAGTATTGAATTATTATTGACAAATAAACTTAGTGCAATATATCTACGGGACTAAAAATTACGGTAAGATTATTGTTATCTACCACAAGTGTGTGGAAAGGTTATTTGTTTCTGAGCGTTTTTAATATCTGCATACCCGATGAATATTACTTGTCGTGGCATTGTAGCATGTGTTGTTTAACCCTCTATAATATGTGGGTGTTTGTAAAATAAATTTCAGCCTTTTCACTCATCCTATCTAAGATTAATACGGTAACACAGTATGGTGAATAATAATATAATGGTAATAATAAAAGTAATAATAATAATAATATTTAACTACAAATGGGCAGATCTTAGCCGGTGGCAGAATGTAAGGAAATACAGGAAAATATCCTAAAAATGTGCATCACAGAGAACTGGAATTAAAAATTGTTCAATAAATGATTAAACTATATGATTAAATTAATATTAAAATATTAAATACAAAAACATGTGACCATGAAACAACTAAATATTAACCTATTTTTAATACTTACTTATTGCACATTTTACGGCTGATGACTCGAACACACTATTTACCCCTTTAGTACATCTCACTTCGCTTCACATTTCCCTTCCTTCCGTTTCTAACTCACGCACTTCGTGTTTTCACATCTACACTAACGCATCCCTTCTTCCATACACGCGCCTATTCCTGTGTCCTTGAGTCTCAAACCTTTCTATCGAGAAATGAGAATTTTCCAACATCGATTATTTGTTTCCTAGTTCTAAATTTAAAAATATGATCTTTTCTATCCGAGAATGATATCGATGACAATTTTTTCCGTTATAATCCAATTTCTTCTCACAGAAGACCTACCATCCTCAATATCCAAGACTTGCAGCATCATCAGCTTCAATAAACAATATTTCTCGGTAAATATAAAATATGATTTTTGTGAGAAAGAACTATTCTGTTGCGATAAGCTGTAAGGAGAATCATCTGATTTTGGCGAATCAGATCACATTTTTGAATTAGAGTGGGAAGACGTAACAAATCTCCTTCGCACTGGTTTACCTGGAAAAACTAAAAAGAGGAGAAGATAATCGCACGTGCTTGCGCCCAGTGACATTTCTCTTTTGTCCTCCGTCCGTCCACCTGCGCTGCGTCGCGGTGCATCGTGTCCTTCGGCGTCCGTGACCCGCGACGCGCTAATCTCCGTGCGCCGCGCTCGCCACGCAGGATTACGCAGCGTCTCACTTCAAAGGCATCGGGCGTGGGCGACGCGATCTCGCAACCCCAGGTGCGCTCTCGTTGGCGCGCTCCCGCACGGATCGAGTTCATCGGGCGACGGCGGAACTGTGTCACACAAATCAATGGGGCTTCAAAAGACGGATATCGGTTGCTAGAGACGGGACTCGAATGTTTCTCACAGAGGAGCTGCTTATATATCACTTATATCTCTCTATCAGTACCTATACCAAATATTAATAAATCACTACTTCGGAGTACCTACTCGTGGAGGAATGTTTGTATTGTCTACGGCCAGGTGAAAATTGCGGCGGAACGGGACTCGTACCCGGGTTTGCCACCACTGTACAATGTACCTCGACTCTCAAAACCCTTACAGAACATCCACCTAGCCAAATAGTATTATCCACAAACGACTAATAATTGCATTTTACCTTTGTTTTCAAGATGGACTCGATGGTAAAGTTGAAAAGTCATATTTAGGGTTTTGGTGCCTATATCTCAACAAAAGAGGTCGGGTAAAATAGGACAAAATTCAGAAAGTGAATCCTATAAATTGTTCTTATGCACTATACTCACTTTCATATCAGATCTATTGCGTAAATCGTCTCTTCGTCACCCGGGTATCGCTATTTCCAAGTGAACGATATGGCCAGTATCGACAATGTTCAGTACCATATTGCTGAAGACGAGTGTGTAATTTCCATCAGCGAAACTCGCTCGCACAGTTATTGTTTTTGTTATGAATGCAAATAAATGCTATAGATAAAGGTAAAAAATAACCTTATTTGATGATCTTTCTCCCAATCCGTCCTTGTTAAATGTTCCTTATCCCAAAGTTGTGAACAAGATCCTCGTATCGTGGCTACACTTTCTTGTTTTCAGGTACACAATCTGCTTATAGCTTCAGGAATTACCTGATGTCGTTTCGCTATAGTTGACGTTAATCGACGAACTATTTCACAATGAGGGATACCCAATATCATTTGTTGAACAGTGGTGTTTCAGCGTTTCGAATAAATATGTAAAAATGAAAAACCAAATTGTAATGAGTACTTAATTCGTACTAACATCAACGTAGCGATAAATGTGGTTTTTATGTTTTTGTAAAGAAAACCATTCTCGCAAACAGTTAAATCGTGTGCTTTTCCCAGGTCAGTTTTGGTAAAGTTGTGTTTTTTTAACTTAAAAATAAGAAATGGTTTAAAGAAATTTCTGTGAATCCAAAATCATCCGCGCATGAAGTTCAACTCCAATATATTTCGTTGTAGTAAAAAAATTGTTTATTCGTTCAAGGAGTTCGCATGGTACGGTGTAAGTGGAGTTGAGTTTTCCCTCATATCTATGAGAGAAATTTTACATTGTTCTCCCAAAATATGGTTTCGAAGTTTCGTCGTAATGATAATTCTTCATATGAACTCCTTATTGTTGATTTCTTAAACTGACTTAAGAAGAACCAATATTTCTTTCTCCTAGAACTCTAAAGATCTCTCTCAATCTTGGAAATGACAGGGAGTTGAGTACATCATTGCATTTTACCATTCAATGGCATCATATTATCCTTAAACCCATTTTTTCATCCGTACTTATGCCCAATAGTATTCGTGTTATCCATTCTTCGTCTTCTACAAAAGAGATTGTTTAGTAAAACCAGTTGTTTAGTAACTGTATCCTTTAGTAACACCAATTGAATATTCTAGTTCCTGTATTTCTATCGTAACACCCAACTCTTGATCTCAGTCCCTTACTATTTTTGCTCTTTTCTACGACAGACAACCTTAGAGTGCAGAAATGTTAAAACTGACATTGTCTTTGGGTCCTTTGTTCAGAAGTGATGGGGTAGTCCCTTGTTGATGTCTGCGAGTAAATTAGTTTATTGTCCGCCATGTGATCATATCACGTTATCAAATCCTTTCTTGACGAATTGTTGTATTAAACTTCGATAAAGTAAAAATTGAGTTACCCTTCGGTTAATCACTAATTGTCCGTCCTGTCAAAGAATTATCATTTTGTTTCAGGGATGTAATTCTTGGGGGTAGATTCAAAGTGTTTTAGGATCATGACCAAAAATCATTACAGTTAACGACTGACTAAGATTGTCTCCAACTCGCGGAGGCTGGCGGAATCTTCACGGGAACCGTGTTTGCCAATCTTCATCGTTTCATTATTCCATATTTCACATATGTACCCCTGGAAAACTTCAAATTTATCCTTTTTTGATATTAATTTTACCCTCCCTTCTATTCTGTTATATTTGACAAACGTCTTTTTTTCTAAACAATCACTTAGTGATACGTGGAATTGAAAGAGACGAATTCAGTGGTCCGTTACGTTCAAAAGGTAGGCGACCGCTGCTCTTGGAGACTCCGCTTGATATACAGGAGACTAGGAGAGTGCGCCGCATTTGCGATTTCGTGCAGCGAAGCAGTGATGTTTGGAAGGAGTGGCTTTTATAGGGTCGCCACGCCATGCCACCTCCGTCACGCATGTCGCTCACCCGGTGAATGTGATGTAAGTGTGTGTGTGTGTGTGTGTGTGTGGTGGGGGGGTTTAGACACCAGGTGCTCTGTCTGAGAGATTTATTGCTGAGCTCTGGTTATTAGTCGGAATCGTTAGCGAAACGGTTTTATGTTGAAATCTTAGGATTCGCAGAAGAGCATTATACGTCGAGAGCGTGTAATAATGGGTTGGTTATATTTCGCATGTCCGAGTTTTATACCGGAAAGCAATAACCGTCCAGCGTTCACTGTGTGTTAAGGAATATTTACGGATTAGTCTGAACTTTTATTCCTGAATGCGAAAGTAATGAATTCATTGTTCAATGGAATTATTCTGGGGGAAGAAATACAAAGGCCACCGGGAGAAATACATCAAAAAAGCAATTGTCAGGATAAGGTCTTTTGTTGTTTTAACTCCTGCTTTTCAACAAGGTAAACGATTAACAACGGATTAGTTTTATTGGATATTTTTGGTCTTTTCGTCATTACGTGTGTTTCGGCCAGTTATGAAAATAACATTTTTGTTGTTATTGGGAGGAGGTATCTCTTCCATGCATCCCACTCGCGAAGCCCATGGATATATATTCATTATGCTGACGAGGCTTTTATTTATTCTCGGCTTTTTCTCTCTTCGTGGTCAGATTCGATCTATGAGAGAATTAATTCGAGACTGGGGATCAATATCATAAATACGTGTGAGTTAAAATATTAATAAAATTAAAAGAAACTTTATTGTAAAAAAAACATTTGCAAACTGCGTATGACCACGTGGGAGGAAATAAACTAAGTTACTCTCCGGAAACAAGCAAGGAACCTACCCATCAATTCCGATCAAGGACCCATGGACAGTGGCGGATTTAATATTTATAAAAGAAATTATAAATTAAAAAGTAGAAAGTTAGAAACCATGTTTCCCGTTATAATTTTTGTTAAAGAAACATGATTTAAATGCCATTTATTATAATTTCATTTACGGCCATGTAAAGTTTAAGAGCAATACAAAGAAAAATATCCTTGTATTATTTTTCTCTCTTTGGATTTTAAATTGACCTCCCTTATTTTAAGAACTATTTTTGTTGGAGAAGTCTTCTGAATAAAATTGTCCTTCATTTTTGAATGTTAAATATCAGGATTGTAAAAAGCATAAATAATATAACGTACTTCAGTTTATGTATTATCTACAACAGACCATTGAAACATATTATTCATCTTCGTATAACGTGCCCTTGATCACATTTCGTCATCTTTGAGCTCCAACTGAACTAATCCCCTCCCGGAAATTCCGTTTCGAGAAACGCTTAAGTCGAACAACATACTTCTCCTTGCATTTACAGGACTACAAGCTTGTTGGCTTATAAAACACGACGAATGCTCTTCTTTAGTCATGTCACTGGACAGGTTCACAGCTTTCGTTTCTTGGGATTCGCTGTGTCAATTGTTGGAGCCAAGATTCTGGAGCATTGACACGCATAATTTTGAATGACAAATTAAAATATAATACATAGACACAACAAATAACTGGAATGCACAAATAGACGAAAACGAAAAAATAAGATTAAAATTAGAAATCATTTAGCCATACCATATTATGAAACAAACATCATTCGTTTACATTTCATATCAAAAAATTTTGAACAAATCTATTTTGAAGCATGATACAATTATTGTCTTCTTGACGCATTATTGATAAAGAAAATTTACATCTGAGACCAGAAAAAACGTCAGTTAGAAGTAAGTATTACATGTAACTGAACTTTTATTTCATATATTTTTTTTGTACTCATTTATACAACTTTTCAATGACTTAAGTCAAAACCGTTAGTGTGTGAACAATGAGTCGTTACCTCATAATGCGGTGAGACAATTTATGTCAGTAGATAACTATGTGCACCTAAGGACATTTTATTAATTAGTCGGAAGAAAGTGCGAACCAAATATTTTGCAACTTTATCATATCTGTGAAAATAAGTGATAAAGATACACCAACACTTTAAGTTTCCACCGCACATAAATTGGATTTGAACACGGAAAAATTCGCGAATGAACAGGGGGGTACTAAACGCGAATTCTGTTCTGTACGCTATGTGTGGTGACACATTTGAGAGGTGTTGCTGAAAGAAAGCTTCACTGCGATTTTTTCTTGTGGTCTTCATTGCCTTCTCATCGGACCGCTCCTATAATCTGGACGCTTATACTCTGCAGTATATGAAATTAACACCACAGTTAATATTCCAAGCTTTATCTATCAATTCCTGAGAAAACTGATTTCAACGTGCTAATTGTTTCAACGAAACCGGAGTGAAATTTGGTGACTCACGAGTTGAAACTACTTGCCAACTATTCATGTTATGCTGAATAAAAATGAAAGACAGGACCTGGAATCAACTCGCGCTGGTGCGCTGCCAATGCGCTATTCCGTTCGTTTTCCAATCTCGTCTACTATTATCATTCAACTTGCAATGACTCACAGACCTCAGAGGTGATTTTGTTCGAGAATGGATTGGCGTCGTGGTAGCACACAGCGCGTAAAACTGTATGCCCCGGTTTCGATCTCCGATGGCGTATCCCATTTTCATTCAACATAACGTGATTAATCTGTTACCTGGTTACTTGGCTAACCGCAATTTACGAGATTTATGTATACTTCCCAACTTTTTATCACCTGAATCAAACAACATCCTTTTATCGGCGGAGTGCTGGTGGCAGACCATAAACATTACAGGATTTCACAAACCTTAGACGACTAATTAATTACATTTACAGTAATGAAACAGTGTTAAGTGTATTAACGTTGTTTTATAAGTTTAGATTCAAGTTGAACATGCAAAACAGAATCTCAGAACGACATTTAAAACGTTTGTTTAGTAGTTACAGTTTCATGGAAATCTGCAGAATGGTAGTACCCTGTTTCCTGGTAAATGTACGAACATCATGGTACGCGAAAAAATATGGCATATTAAAAAAAAAACATTTTATGCAGGCTATGTCGTAGAGTGCGTTTTGTGGACTATCGGCAGTTATCGGTGTCTGCTGAGACGACAAATGTCGCCGTAAATTAATAGTCTACTACGATATCCCGAAAGTGCAGAGAAACGATTCCAATAACGAATTAATTTTCAATATTGTTGAATACTGATGTATTTATGAATAATTGTAGGTTACACATNGTACGAACATCATGGTACGCGAAAAAATATGGCATATTAAAAAAAACAACATTTTATGCAGGCTATGTCGTAGAGTGCGTTTTGTGGACTATCGGCAGTTATCGGTGTCTGCTGAGATGACAAATGTCGCCGTAAATTAATAGTCTACTACGATATCCCGAAAGTGCAGAGAAACGATTCCAATAACGAATTAATATTCAATATTGTTGAATACTGATGTATTTATGAATAATTGTAGGTTACACATGTACCTACATACTCATATAACGTTTGTTGATGAAGCTTCGTAAACCGACTTTCTTCCTCTGACGAATCTGTGAGGGAAATAGGGATATACTTTGTAGCAAAAAAACAGTTGCACAGCAAAGGACACGAAAANGGATATAGGGATATACTTTGTAGCAAAACTTTATTCTCACCTTCAAAGTTAACTTCTTTAATAAAAGGTAATTTAAAATTAATTAGAACAATTTGGGGGAAACTTGAAACCAACTTACATAATTATGAATTACAGTACTTACAAATTGTATCATACTACAAAACAATACCCTCATGCAAAACAAATTTCTTTAAATGCAATTTAAATAATGCCATTCATCTCAAGTCGATAAAAGTTGTAATAAATTTTGTTTCGTTTCTTACATTAAGTTTTCCAAATTGATCATGAATACAATCGATTTGTTTAAAACACTTTTTGCGAAAATTATATCAAAATCCTTCCTAGACAAGGTTTCCTTCCACCATGCTTCCTAAATAATATATTTATTTCATATTAGTGAATATTAATTTGTAAGGACTATATTCTTCAAATTTCTGTGACTAGAGGTCATCATTTCAACTACGTAAAGATGAATTTTTAGGAGTGGAAAACACAAACGAATTCGCTCATTATCCGTTCGGGAAGATTCACTGAAATTGTTTTAAAATCATATTTGAGACACGAGTCATGTGAGAATTGTGTGTGTATCACATAATTATATTATTTGTATTATTATCATCGTACTATTTGTATTGGAAGTGTGTTTGGATTGTATTGATTGTATTGAAAAAGATTGTTGTTACTGATAATCAGGGCACAGTCGTTTCATGGGAACAGCTGCTAATTACAAAAGTGAGCTTACTTCAAATAAATTTCCAAAATTTCATGTCGAAATGTTATTTTTAATCTATTTTAACGTGTGAACTTATTTGGAAAATTATCCAAATAACCGAATATCTCATCAATGTGGTCATCAACTTTTAAGTAGTAACTTTTAGTTCATAGAATATGCTAGCTAAACTACATGGAATGAAACTAACATTCTGTGCGATAATATGAACGTTTCTTTAGCAAGAATATTTTACCCTGAATAATATGGTAGATACAACTTTCCCCCTTCTGCTAGTTGTACGCCAGTTTCCGGTTTCATATTTAGTATTAAAGAAAGTAAACAAGGCATCAATACATTTATGAATAGTATATGATCATGCATAATGGAACGTCACGTAACTCAACTACAATTCTCTACGAATATTGTTCATACCAGCATTGTCAGACACGTCAGTGCTGCCAATTGCCAGGACTCAAGTAGTCAAGTATCTTTTCAAAACAATGAGTCAGGTAGTTTCTTTTCTCAAAGTAATTTTTCATTGCTGTTATCTCGGAAAGGAAGAGGTGAAATATAAAAATTATAGGAAATCGCTGACACGACTTTTAACGCTGTATAGTACGATACTTCATTTGTGTGATTTGCTCCATCCGGTTTATACAGGAAAGGGACAACAATTTTTCGGAACCTTTGCGTATTAATGGGATAAAGATGGAAGCGGTGATGGTGAGAGATAATGTAGAGTAGGTCATGACAATATGAGACAAAAGAAAGGTGAGGGTTGCAGTGTTACAGCAGGCAATGGCGGTGGCAAGAGAAAACGGAGGTTTTCGCTATTTTCTCGAATTGTGTCGGCATCTGTTAGTTCCAGTTGTCCGCGGACGGAAGGCAATCGTACCCGTTAGACTCGCAAAAACACGACCCGAAGCTGCTAATTTATGAACCTGCGAGGAGAATTGCGAACCCCGATCCTTATACAAGGCATTGTAGTACACAAGCAGGCAGTATGTTATTTTGGTGTGTCTCGCGAAGTCATTATGGATGTGAACAATTGTCAAGTTTCTAATTGGTTCAAAAAGGTCTGACGTAAATATTATTTTATGTAGATTCTGTTTGTTTTCTCGCAAAAGTTACGGTTTTAAAATTATTCTGTTATGTTTAAAACTATGACAGAACTCATAAGAGTATATCGCATTCAACATAGAAACCGATTTTCACGATATTGCTCCCTTTTACTTTGATACAATGAAATTCATTGCCCCTAAAAAAACAATGTTTCACCCCAAAATATTTGACAGCGTCCGTTGTTGGATTGATTTTTTTTATTATACTGGCACTAATATCATGTTTTGATGGTTCGTGCATTAATTGCGTTAATGATTATGGATTCAAATACTGAGAGGAGTATAATGAAAAGTTTCTGTAATGCTAATACCAAAATTACATATTTCTTCACAAAAACTCCTCATCAGTATGTTGCATCAGCATAATTGTTCAACTTAATCATAACATTATATCTGTTTATACATTTAATTCAAGAAAATCCTTTACTGGCTTAATATGGTTGAAATTTTACAAAATACATTTTTTCTTTATACAGGAAACATGCAAACATTTTGCAGGGTATAGAGGTTGACCAAAAGTATTTATTAACAGAAGTGTTAAGATTAAATGAACCTCTGGTGTAACGAAATTTAAAGAACGAAGGAAAATAAAAGTATAATATTACGCCTAATTATATTTTGCCCGTGGTCACTTGATCGGAATTGATGGGAAGGTCTCTTGCTTGTTTACGGAGAGTACATCAGTTTATTGTCCTCTACATGGACTTGCGTAGTTTGATACGCTGTTTTTAACAATATACTTATTTTTTATTATTATTAAATTTACTTATTTATTAATTTGGCAATAGATTTGTTATTATTATTATTGTTAATACATATGATACATCGAAAAGAATATGATTGTAATTCTGTATGCCGTCTATTACACAGGGGACCGGGCCCTACTACTAAAGAGGGGATTTTACTCAGTTCTCTATTTTGTTTCCAAAATTTCATTGAGTGTCCTGTTTCTTATTTTGACTTGTTTGAGAATAGAATCAGTTACGTAGTTGCGTTACAAATTTTAAGAGCTTGCAAACTGCAATTGGATCTTAATAATTCTATGCTTTTCATGGTCAAACAAATAATACGACTCTGTTCCACCCATAATGCTATTAGCTAAGAAGTCTCATGACGATAAATTAACACTCGAGTAATGGATGTATCACACATGCATACATCACCACTTAACGTCGGAAGTAGATTCTCCAGAGTTCGTAGCAAATAAGGTATAATTTGAAAATCTATTTAAAGTAATGTTTTTCTATAAAATAGTAAAAATATATTTATTTTAAAATAAAAACCCAATTACGATTGACTCTTCAATTATCTCTGCGAGCTCGGAAACTGTGATTACAAATGATAGGGTGAACAATACAATTACTTTGGTAATTGCACAATACTATAAGTCACAGTTGCACAATACGAAGATGATCCAACTGCTGTAAGGCGTATGATTCGGAATTTCAATTCCAAGGAATTTCGTACATACTTGAAATTGAATAAATATTCAATTCTTTCTTGGCAGCGTCTAGTATTCTCACGCAATTTTCTTCCCAATTCTAATTTGTAGAGATATAATAACAAGTAGAAATGGTAACTGGAATCACCTCATCCATCTTAAAATATTTTAACTTGTAAAACAATTATATGAGTTGATGGCATTCCTTATTGTTTATAGTGAATGAATGTTTCAAATTCTTTTGTATACTTTTTACTGCTGACGATGTTTCGGCATGGTAAAGGTTTCATGATGAATCTCAGGCCGTGCAAAAAGGATGATGGATAATTTTTATGTAGACAGAAACACTAGGAAGTAAATGAAACACGTATTCTCCTCCATTTTTTCGTTCCATTACTGGAGGGCATGAAGTTGAATGGCAATTCCACGATACACACTTAACGTGGTAAGTCGTTTGAGGGTAACTCCATATTTGGTTGGTGAAACGCATCCAAATAATTACTCGTTGTACTCATAAAACGCTCGACACGAAAAAAGTTCATAACAAGACGTTGATTTGTAGCCTCTTGCTGATAGTTATGAATGTGGCCTACACGGTACCTGAGAAACATCGTGGATCGCGATCATTAAATCTTGTAATTACATTTTTTTTCTATATTAGTACTATTCTCTCCAGTGCACTGTGTTCTCAGGTTAATAAGTTGACATTTCTTTAAAGCTATAATTTGTTTAACTTTTGAAAGATGTAGTCTGAAAATAGAATTTTACAATTTTATTTACTTTTCTTTCTATGCATCTCATAAATTGATTTTCTGAAAATATTCCTAATTGTGTTATTACGTCTTTTTAATGTTTTAATATTATGCAATGGCAATATAATAAATCAAAATTTGTGAAAAGTGCTTCTCTAAAACAGCGTTTCATAACAAATGTCGGGAAATAACTTTACATGATGATACACAAATTAGTAAGTTCCACATTATGTGCTTATGCAACCACATTGAGTAGGAAAAACTGTTGTACGTTTCATTAGCCGCATTACATTGTAAATCTACAACTTTCATATTTAGCAAGTAACCTATTATCTTAGAATTATTTCATTTGTATTTCAGTTGATTTTAATTATTCTTAGGGGAGTCACAGTTGAAAATCACAAGCATCCAAGTCGAGTCCAATAGAATAGACCCGTTTTTCTGCATTGCTGATATAGGAGAAGAAAAATCTCCTGCGTTCTTAGATTTGCTCCACAAATAAGAAACATGAAAAATAACTTTTCAAATTATCTTACACAATTCCTTTTTAATAAAACATAAACAAACATAGAATAATATTCTTGAAAGGATTGATCATTATTTGAAGTGTAATGGATTGGTCAGTCTCAAGTTGTAGTTTACAGTGCATATAATTAACGATCTACCACAAACGTTATATTTACTCTTGAAGAAGTAAAGGAATCAGCGTTTTAATTACGAACTCGTGTTTCCTGCTGCTCTTCTCTTGACTGGAAAACAGAAGACTGCAGTCGTCAAATTTTCATGAGCAGTTCTTACAACAAATTTTATTCCTGCGAGTCCAGCTGTTCCGTGAAGACAGAGACAAAATGACCAGACCTGACACGAAAAAACTCCGACGATATCGCCACATGTGCGAAAATATTCCGGCATCTGCTTGTGAGCCCTCGTTCGTTCGTCTTGTGTGGAAGCAGTTTCCGTTCACACTCCCCTTTTGGTCTTCCATTTCGTTTTCGGAGTCTCCTCTTCCAACATTGTCTGTGTTATATCAGTAGAATACTAACCACTTGCTGGGTTTCTCTCAGCCATCTTTGAACCTTCGGCGAAGTTACGGAAAGATGCAGGGGTGACCATAAGACAAGGGGGCACTTTGCCCCGAACTCCAAGAAATTCTGCCCTTACGAAGTCCTCCAATGCTATATGAATAACATTTTGTAATATACTTGGTAATTGTGGTGCTTTAGCAACATTATCATTCGCCAAAAATATTCCTTAACACTCAGTGTATGTTACTGATGATGGTTGCTATGCAGCCGAAAAAGCTTTCTAATACCAATAATAAAAAAAAAAAAATGAGCAACATAGAAACGACTTTTAATTTATCATATCATATTTTGTAATATGAAAATTTGACACCGGAATTTATCCCTGGGATAAATAATTGTTTGTAAGAAATAAATAAATTATCGTGTTCGCCGAAGATATTTTTAATATTTTCAGAAAAGCCACAGAAGGCAAGTCGGAAAGTTAATGGTTAACAGAAGATGCGATCTGACCGAGACCAGTCTTCGACCGGGGAAGTCAGTGTGTCCCGTATCTGGTTATTTGTTGATCGAGAAATTGTATTTATAAAAAAGAAGCAAATTTATGATTTTGCTAACAAAATAAATTTGTTTGTCCTCGCGGTCTTTACTCATAAGAGAGGTGAATTTAACTATAGTTTCACCCAATCAACCTTGGTTGGAGAGATATAGCGGTTGAATCGGTTTTCCTGTAACGTGGTGCAAGTGTTAATTTTTATAACTACTATTTCCTTTTCGTAGAGGGAAAACGGGATAAAATTTAAACAATCAAAGATGGTAACCGTTTTGCCAAGTAGAGACTAAAATTACGCATATTCGTAAAATGAGATCTCCGTTTGTATAGATGGCTTCGAATAGTTCGTTTTTGGTTAAATTATTATAGTGCACGGACTCGGAGCCACAGCACACGACAATTAATTTCAGAATCTCATTTTACTTCTTAAAAACTACCGATATAGGTTATTCGAGTAGTTAGTGGGAAGGACTACTCCACAAATGCCACTGAAAATTTTAGTGTCTCATATTTACGTTTTAAAATTTTATTTTTAATATGCTTATTTCTTAGTTTTACGTTGAACTTTATCAAATTCACTGTGTAATAAGAGTGCCGAAAGAGTTACATTGTGGCATTCCAAAAGTAAGATTTAATTTTAATGAGGTAAATATTTGAACAAGTAATATCTAGTAATATGCGTACTATTACATTTTTACCGCAAATTAGCATCTGCATAATTTCAATAAATTTTATATCTCATCGTGTTTTAGGAAAGTATGTTACTATAAGATGCTAAATTGATCCTACTTCCCCAAGATAGTTTCTACGCGTGCCAGTTGTCATTTAGATAAATTATACAATAATAACAAAAATTCATTTTAGTCATCTTGTTATCCCTATTTGTATCAATCTAATCACAAGAGTTCTCCTCGATTCCAACATTACAATAGTCGCCTCCTGCTTCGATCTGCTATTCCTGTCACACTTTCTTCCGTCACTGCTTTGGTTTCGGCACTTGTCGTCGCCATTTCCACTCTCCCCACCCCTCCCCTCCCTTCCTTCCTTTTCCGCCCCCAGTCGCGCATTCCGTCCACTGCCTTGTTAGAGAAGTGCGCTGACTGCCAATTTGGGAAAAGACGGCCCCGTCCGTCCTCCAGTCCTCCAGCCGCCCGGAGCGTCCCAAGGACCGTACTGACCGCCTCCGTCACCTCCACCAGATCGTTTTTGTTTCGAACCCTCTCTCAGTTCGATGCTCAGCGGTCCTCCAACCCTCCCTCTTCCTCCTCCGTTCTCTCTCCGTCTTTCCTTCTTCATCTCACGTATCTTGACGCGCTGTCATCGCTCCCGGTCGGCCCCGATCTCCTTTTGTGAACACGTGATCTTTCAGAGCCTGTTTCATCTTGAATGGAAACCACAGCGAGTAATAGCGGTTGCATGATGTCCACATTAAACCTGCCAGCAAATTTGCGCTGGATATTGTGAAGTTTACTGGCTCGAAGACGACGGGAATTCAGATGACCAACGTATCTTTGGGGGAATTATTTATAAGATTGAACTCGGTTCTTGTTATTGGAATCTCAATGGGTCGTTTACCGGGTGCCTCGAAATTCATTTCTCGCTCAGGTGGTGCCTTTCAATGATTATATCTCTTGAAAGTACACGCCATCAGAATCCTTTTTTTTTCTTCTCAGAAATAATCTTTATGTCCCCTTCTTAACATAAAACCATGCGTATTTAACTCTTCATTTTATTTATTCATCTTTTGTTGATGAATTCTTTTCTATGGTTTTTGTACATCACAGTATGATGCTAAATAGTCCTCAGTGTTGCTTCTTGAATGTGAAGTATCTGTTTTATTTGGATTCTGAAAATAAGAAAAGAAATATTCCTATATGGAGTTGCAGTGCATTAACGAGCAATCGAATTTGGAAAGAAAATTGCAAACAGTTTTTGAGAAGAATGTTGATAACCTACCCCTATATGAACCTTTCCAACATTGGCCTAGCATTAAAATACTGAACAAATTATTCCCCGATCAAAGAACAGGAGTAATAAAATATGAGAAAACGCCGGGAAAAGTGATTGTCTATTTAAGGGGACAGAAAGACTAGGGCTTTATGAAAATTTGTCTTAACATATGTTTTAAGTAAAGCATCGGAAGTGTGTTTGTTCATACATTTTTAAATATCGCACCGTTAGACAAGTGAACGAACTCTTTGTGCCAATTGAGTGTCATATCTCGATTAGGGCTTCTATGAACTTCCCTACACAACGGCGTCAAATAGCCTGTCATGACGAGTGAGATGGGCGATCGATCCACGCTCGGCCTGTGATGTCATGTTATCGATCGATCCAGTGAACCAGAGCTAGCGTGCGAGCCCTTCGCCGCTAGGAGGTAGCCTCCGACGAGCGACGGCTCTCACTTACTGCAAACCATTCGACGAGTCATCATCCCTTCTCATCTGGCGCCAGCGCGTGAACAGCGCGCTTTTCCGAAGCGAGCCCCGACATGGGGACACTCGCTCACTTGCAACCAGTGATTCGACGAGTCATCATCGTCACATAACTTCCATCACCTGGCAGCCACGCCATGTTACGGTCAGATATTCTAAATGCGCTTACCGCAACCCCTCAGGATACCGTGACCGTAACCCATGCTCGGCGCCACGCCGACGACTTTCCCTGCAGCTTCTACAAAGAGACAGCTGAGGGAATTTTTTGCAACCAGCAACATCACCTCTCGTGAGCAACGGTACGCCGTGTATCACGAGATAAGCTCTGTGTTAAATCGCCACGTGCCAATCTGTGCGTACATTCGGCCTCGACCTCAACTCAAGATCATTCAACACTCGATGTCATATAGCGCTCAACATTATCGCAGCGCCTCATTTCTATTTCGATATTTGTATCACCTAATTATTTCTTGTTTTATTCATGTTTCATGTCATTAAACTGTTTTGTTAGCATATCTATTGTTCAACCACACCTCATCTACCTTCCATATTTTCTGTAATTTGCCTGTACATTTATGGTTCTTGGAACATCACCTCTTGCTGAATGTATGAGGAATTTCACCTAAAATTTCTGTACAGTGTCTTAACAAAAATGTTTGGGTAAAATATTTTGTACGTTAGAATTTATCGAGTAGTATTTAATGTTTTCATAAGGTGTATTATGCATATAGGAGAGAGATTATGGTTTTAAAGATCTTAATAAAATGTTAACTTTGAGTTCGGGGTTTTATTATGTTCAGAAATAAATACTCCTAATCGTTAAATATCATCATTTCCCACGTTTACTTAAATATTCGTAACAAAAAACATAGCAACACATGTATGCATCTTGATCTAATGTCATTGTTTTCCAAAATTTTCACTTCCTTGTTCAACATGAATTCAAAACCTGACCAACCACTACAGTTGGAAGAAAGGCTCAGGTACTGCTCGTTTGTGGGAGTCATTAGCAAACAAAATTTTCCGTTTCTTGCTCTCGTGCCACCTTTTGAATGCGAAGCTGTAGTTGGCTCACAAGTCTCGCTCCACCCGATTAGGTGAGCTGCGTTCGATCTGTCACTAACAAATAAGCGAAAAGCCGTCACGCCAAACAGGATTCGTCTCGACCGGACTGCAAACGCGCTGACGAAGTTTTCTTGGTGGTGAAATCCCAAGTCGAGTTCAAGGATGGGCAAAAGTCTTAATCAAGATAATTTATAAATCGCAAATCAATGACTCAGTGAGAAGGAATTGAATTATAAGGGGAACATTAAATAAAAATTGTGGGAACTTAATTTCGCAGGAGTTAATGCGATAGAAAACTTTGATCTTCAGTAGGATAAAACTTGCTAACAATGTAATTAACGTTCATTAACGAGTCACGCTAGTGCAAATCGATATGCCTGCGTTGATGAGTTAGTTATGTCACATTTTTAACAATGAGTAATCCTATATGTGTATCAATCTTTGTACCAGGTTCTCCTGATATCTATCATCAGATTCTGACAATAAATAAATAAATATTGAATATATTTCTTTTAAAAATAATTTTATATTATTTATAATTTATATTTTTGTCATATAACTTAAATAAATTTACGTAGAAAATAAAAAGTTCGAATTTTTAAAATGCTTTTTTTAAATACAATCTCCATAAAAGTCAATATAGAACCTGGAGATGCAACAATTTCTTATTATTTTCGTTTTTTCTCTCTCCTAATGTTCGTTTTCATTAATAACCTCGCTAATTAATATAATAAATGAGGGTTATGATTAATAATTAATATAATATATAGTTCTACTACTATTAACGTCCATTATGTAATGTAATTAAATAATTAAAAACTTACGANTCATTTCGTTTCGAACTTGATCTCCTGACGACGGCGTAAATCCACGTTGAAACGTAGTGATCTCTTCACAAAAAATAAAAATATTATTCGTCCATAAAAGGTTCTAAGTTTTGAATTGTTTAAGTAGCACTATGTAATAATATTTTAAAAATTGACAATATTTTATAGCTTCTATTTGAGAAGGAAGTATGTGACTTTAACAACTTTACCAAGTGATTCATTCCACTCCCTTAGGGGATGAACCACAACAAGAGCAGTGGTTGTGTTCTCTTCACTTCTTTGCTAACGAATCTTAACGAACGTTCCTCACATAAAACATTCTTCATTCGAACCTTGGCTGAGTCAAGGGTGAACTGCATGTACAGTGGGTTGGTACTTTGCGAAACGCCGAGAACGAGTAATTAGAGTCCTAGCAGCATTAATTTACACACTGATTCAGGATTCGTTGGAGTGTGGGAAACATGTAAAAACGCTTATCCTCCTCCACCAATGAGAGACACTTTGAAAAGTACACTGCTTTGCAAAAGTCATGTAAATTCCTTTCATCTTGCCGCATGGTTCAAGGTTTGTTTTACTAACGCAATTTACTGAATCGAAATCTATACTTTATTGATTGGTCATACGTCACAATACACTAGAAATATTTAATGTATGTTAAAAATCATTAAGATTTGTATGTATTATTACATATTGTTTATTTCTCCGAACATATATTTTTTACTTCGTTTTAGACAAATTATTTCGCGCTGATAAATTTCTTCTCAAAACACAAAATCCTATTTTATTTCACATACACTGTATATTACTACCCTTTTCTCCATGATATATAAAGAAGAATTCTGGAGAAAATATACTAATATCCCATAAATCATAACACCATCTACCATTGTCACTTTATTTTGGTTACTAGTCTACTCTGTTTCAGCATATACACTCCGATAAAAATGTGGCTGACGTGGGATGTAATAATGTAAAAAAATACGTATATTTGCGCTTTTCTTTAACGAAATATCTTTAAAAACCTTCATTCGATTTATTTGCAACGCTTGTTTCAATTGCATAATGAAAAGGCAATAAAACTGCCAATTGTATTACTGTTATCATGCTTCAACTCTTGTTTGAGTCTATAAAATACGCCATTAAACGTTTTGCTTGTCACCGATATCGTTTCGCAAAAAGCGAGACTGTAGAAAACTCCATAATTTGTTCCTTAGAGGGTAATCGCTCGCAATACGACATAGTCACTTTTATCACATATCCAACCATACAATAATTGATCAACTAAGTTGTACTATGTGGTCCGACCCATACAATCATCCTTTAACGGAGAAAAATAAATCTCTTTGCTACACAAATAACTTCATATTCATAAGATGTCTCGCTTAGGAGTAATCGCTTAAAGAGAACAAGACTGTCACAATTACAATCTCCTATATATAAAAACTATTGTCACTTACCTATCGTGTATAACTGTTCCTCCTGAATTATTCAACGTTTTTAGGCAACAAGTCGGCTATATGAATAAATATCTTCACTCTGCGGGTAGTTTCGGCCAACACGTCCGGCCGTGGAAGTATTCGATGGGCATATACTGGATCATTTTAGCTTTCCCCCTATCTATTTGATGTGAACGTGTTAGCATGTTAAGTTATTGTGAAATCAGAATATTAATTATACTTTACATTGTCGTACCCGCATGGTATAATTATTTTTTCAAAGCATGTATACGCTCGTTAAGTTTTCTTGTCCGCTCTTTCCTCGCTTTCTTACTGAATCACAATCCCAGTCACACGAATCAAATTCATATGGGAACCGTTTCACTGGTTAGCTCTGATTTATGGCCAAAAAAGTATTGCAATCGAGAGCATTAGATAACATTTTATTATCTTTGTTTCGCACTCGAATAAAAATCATTAATACCATAAATGAACCAAAATTTGATTTTGGGAAGTTCGAAAATAAATGATATTGAACCCGTATGATCATGCCACGTACGTTTATTTGCTTCTGCTGTATTGCTGCTAATTAGTGTTATAATGATGAAATAGATCGATGAGAAAGTGAAGTATACAGTCATGAAAAAATGTAAAGATTTTCATGTCGCACGGATTTTGCTTAATCTTGATACATTAATGTATGGATAGATTGAAAGTCAGAGAAATTTTATATGTTTATCTTTACATTTAACTTTTACTCAACCTTCACATTTCTACTTTTATTTTTATTGCGAAGATAAAAATTCTCAAAACTACGCGGCAGATCTTCATATCGTATTCATCAACTTCCCTTTCCTATAAGTTGACTTCAAGATTTCTACGACTTCGCTAGTACAATAACAATAGTTAGAAAGCATATTAGTACATCACGCTAAAATAATGTAATTTTAGTATGATATCTCTTAGACTCGCTAGGCTCTTGCCTAGGCGAACGAAACCCGTTTAAAAGGGTCCATGAACCCTTTTAAAAGGGTCCTTGCACCCTTTAAATTGGGTGCGCTTGGGTATATATAGTTAGTAGGTGTGCCGGTGAGCTGGGTTCACCAACAAGGACATTAATGTGAAAAAGCTACAAATTTTCTGACTCCATCGGGTTTCGNACCCTTTAAATTGGGTGCGCTTGGGTATATATAGTTTGTAGGTGTGCCGGTGAGCTGGGTTCACCAACAAGGACATTAATGTGAAAAGCTACAAATTTTCTGACCCCATCGGGTTTCGAACCCGGAATGATTTGGTGATGAGCGAGAACACTATCACCTGCGCCACCGCTGGGGCTGAGTGCGCATGGGTCCACGCACCCTTTCAAATTGATGCGCACCCTTTAACTTGGAACAGTAATTATATGAGTATATTTTGTATTTCTTGATACGGTAAAACAAATACTCTTTTCGTACGCTATAATACAAACAAAAATATAAAGAACGCATAATTTAATAAAGGATTGTTTATGTAGTTTCTGGAATTTTCCACGCACTTTTTTAAATCAGTCCATGGACCCTTTCAAATGGGTCCACGAAAAAGACCCTTTTACCCATTTAAATGGGTCCACCGAAAAGGTTATGTTTACTTTGGGCATCTATTGAAATAATAAATCTGGAATTCAGTGTTATTTAATAGTTACAATTTATCATAAATACTTTGCGAATAATCTATAGTTTGATAATAATACGTACTTGTGTAATTAGTCTCTTGTGTTTTATTAAATACAAATTTGTTGGTATTATGTTAATATGATAACACGTATATAACTATTTTTATTATTAGAAGTGTGTTGAAATTTTAAATCCGCCTCTGTCTTAGAACCCATGATCGGAAATGATGGGATGGTCCCTTGCTTGCTTCCGGAGTGTAAATTAGTTTATTGTCCTCCATGTGGTCATACGCAGTTTGTAACTACTTTTTGACAATAAATTTATTTATTATTTTTGTTGTTGTTATCGATAGATACTGTTATATAATACATAGTTTAATAGCCGTGCTAACCAATTTTTTCTCATATCCTACAATCCGTTAGTTGAGTCACTGTCCAGACATTATCTAAATATTAAGCGGAACACAAATTATTTTAGACCTATCTCATATGACATGAGAATTATAAAAGTGTCAGTTTTTCATTTCGTTCTTTTTCCACTTTTAGGTTACGAGCTATTTAAAACTAAATTTTTCTAAATTTTAGTAATGGATTGTGTGCAAAAAAATAACTACTTAAGTTGAGTATGGGACAATAGATATTACTAGTGTTGGGAAGATAATACAATATATTCAATGACACCACGAAAATCAAGACATATTAATCATTTCTCTTTCTTTTTGTGTAATTTTTGAACTTTTTTATTCAATCTTTTTATTTTTTATGAAGCGTAATCTAGACCATGAGGTTTGTCTTACCTCAGTTATATTTTTGCTAGAAGAGTATTGAGGAAGAAGAGATATTGGAGCACATGAAGGCACTGAATATGCGATTGTCAGATATAGTAAGGGGGGGAAAAATCCAGCGCACAGCCGTTTTGCTGTGTTTTAGAAGTGAATATGTTATCTTTTCACTCCCTCCAACAATCCTTACCGCATTTATTATCCTAAGAGTAGTTCTCTTCAATATTTGCCGGTGGTACTATTTATTAGTCCCTTCAGTAAAATATACAAAATAGGTAGATAAATTTGTCGGTCAGTGATGTTATTGTATATAATTATCATAATTATTATGAAGGTATAATGCATGATTTTCACAAAGTCATCAACAGTAATTTAGCTTCCAAACAATTTGTCTTGAATTAAAGTGACTTGACTTTCGAATTTTAGCTTTGGTATTACATACGCAATCCAATCATTAAAGTGAGAGAACTTCTATATTATTTTGAAGGAAATATGATGAGATAGTATTTGCTATACAGAATGAACAATAAAACGTTTATTTCAAATAAACGATTATCTAAACGAATAAAGACGCGATTTTCGCTGACTTAAGTTGTGAAGTAGGGCTAAAAATTTTACGTATGAAAATAATTTATGGCATTCTTTAAGATGCAAAAATGTTGATTCTACATTGATTTTTTAAAGAGAACTTTTTATTTTTGAGCTTCCTTTAAACATTTAGGATGTATATTTACAATGAGATAATATTATTGAATATAATCATAGAACAGCAGCTGAGTAACTACACCGCAAATATCTGAACATTTCACCATATTAAAACTAAATTTCTTTGTTGTTTTTTATTCGTTTTTGATTTTCCTTTTAGGCGAGAGTTCTTTCGACCAAACATAGGCCAGCTTCAAGCCCTAACAATGTCGTATTATGGCGTCGATGAAAATGAGCTTCCACGTAAAAAGATTTTTCATCTAAAAAGAATTTAAGAACGGAAAAGAAATATCAAAGAATTTTTATTCTTATTGGAAATCCTTTTACTCTTTACCACAATCAAAAAATTTGGTCATATGCTACGTGTTGCCATTATTTGATCCTCCGGAAAATCTCGCCTCTGAAATTGGCAAAGCTTTTATATGCGCAAATGCAAACAAACAAACATGTGAAGTTAAAACTAGCTTGCAACTAACTTGTAAAAGCAAGCAAATAATCCAAAATGTGAAGTTAACTGCTTGTAAAAAAAAGGCTGCCACTGGAGCAAAATCAACAACTTGCATGCCTCTTTCGCTATTTTGACTTTTTTACGCCCTGTGAAAATTACCGTCTGTACCCAGAAATGCCTAAGAATGCATACAAGCGATGTAGCCCACGGCCAGTAAGTATATGTTTTAGATTTGTGTTATAGTAAAACGATAAAATATTATTTTAGTATAAAATTATTTAGTATAGTAATTTCTTCAAAAATTGCGAATGAACAAGTATTTTAATATTTTTCTGTTCCCGTGTTACACAAACTTTGTGATCTTTAATAATATCTTGAATGCGTTATATATATCAATATATATGAACTTGTTTTTCAAGAAAAATTATTACAGTCCATACATTGATGGGTGAAATTCATTCCAGATGGAAAACTGTGTTTTGTGAAAGAAGTATTTTGGTATTTTGTTCTCATATTCATTCGTGTATTTCAACTGAATTGATTTTTATTTATACTAATCAAATTTTTTGTTTTATTGATAAAATTAAAGAGAAAAGCTCTGACCGACGACAGTAATGTCTCGTGAGCGGGATTTTCGTATTCTCATGGTCAGTCTCAACAGGGAAGAAACCAATCCAAAGAAATAAATTATAGAATCTAAACCGGTTAAGAAATTTTATTACATAACTCTGCTATTTAGGGAAATGTGTAAAAACTTTTATCTCCCATAGATTGGACTGAAAATTCAATAAAATAGGAATAGCTTATAATGAGGTGTTGCTACATAAATACTTTTAAATGTATTAGATTAATCTAATTGTATTACACCATTTTACACTAAAATCGACCAGGAATTAAATATCGTAGGCTGATTCACTTCGTGTGTCACTTCAAAAAGTGCAAGAGAATATTTGTTTCTTAAATGAAAAATTTTTAAGTTTGGGTCTATTTAGCAAGATGTTTCAAAGTGCACTTTACTCCTGGTTTTAAACAACGAGTTAAGTAAATATGTACATTCATGTTCAAAACTGAAAAATATTATTTTCAATTATTTTTACTTTCAAGTAAATGGTTACCACGTTAATTTGGTTACAGTGCACTCATTTCAATGAAATCTATACCAGGAATCGAAGTGGATTAATAGCTGATGGACTACGAAATGTCTGATCATTCATACAATGTGTGATCATTCATAAAATGTGTGATCATTCATACAATGTGTGATCATTCATACAATAAGACACACTACCCACACCTAGATGAGGACGCCAGGGCGATCATTCAAAGACGATGTTCGCATTGAGAGGAGACTGCTTCTTCTCTCTCATGGATATCCTGCCCTCCTCAAGTGGCGTAGTCCTCAGAGTAAATAACTCCCTTACATCGAAACGTTTCAGGCATAATTTTTCTTTCACCTAGAAAACCGCAGCAACTAGGTAAAATCACGGAGGGTATTATCCAAAATTGGAAACTAGTTTGAGCTTCTTCTGCTTCTTTGAAACGAGCTGTGTGTCAGTAGAATGGTTGAAGCGCAAAATGCTGACCTTCGAGGCAGTGTCTTTTTCAGCAGATTCTCTCTCGGATGATCAAAGCGGCGGATATCTAAAGAGAAACTAAGTAGTCTGGCAATTACAGTAAATTATCATCATGGTATATTTTAATTCAATCGTACCCTTGGCATGAATCACCGCAAATCTTGGTTGACATTGTCCTGTAATATGCTCAACATGTTGTATTATCTTTTTGGTAGTGTTTTCAAATTGCATTCGGCAATGCCGAGATTGTTGTCCTAGAATAGAAAAGAAGTCATGAATACATTGGTAATTTTACTAATAATATTTGTCACTAACGTTCATGAATAAGTGACAAATTAGCAATTGCAAAACGGTCAAAGTTCAGATTAATGATTTTCGTGGTGAATTTCTCCAAAATGTACCTGCAATATATCCTCACGATATAAATAATAAATACAATAAAGAATAATCGTTACTTCCAGATTTGTATGGTGATATTTTTGCTGGCACCAAATATATTTTATGACACATTTTTTAAACATTGTATCCATATCATGCAGTAATAGCGGTTTGCCGATACCATCCAACACGTTCAAGGTTTCAAGGATTGTTTCCACAAGAGAGATGAATACTTGTTGACAACAATTCAATTCATTCTATCACTTAAATACCAGATCAACTTCCTAATGACTCATCAGATGATCCAAAGAGTGGCGTAAATATTTTAGGCCAATGTGACGGATATTTTGCCGAGATAGTAAGTTGATTTTATCAACTGCTAGTCTGAAATTACGTTGTAAAAATGTGTTAATTACAAATTCCATACATTGAAACTTTTGGAATATTTTTTCTATTTTTAAATGTTTGTGCGAATTTGTCGCAGTGGTTGTGCTATTATTCCATATTTTCCTGGGAAAGCTATTAAAAAGAAGAGTGAAAATGTAGATTAAAGCAATAAAACGTACGAAAATTAACGCCTCGTGTGTTGCAAAAGGTGTTAATATCGCATATATTTAAAACTAAGCGCTGCAAACTGTCTTCCGAAGTACATTTAACACTCCGGCTTTATTTAAAAATAACCGAGAGAAACTACGAATTTCTTTCTCATTGAAAGTTAAAATTAGTTTCCAAAATTAAAAAATGGAAATCGCTATACCTGTTAATTATAAGGAAAGGATTTTATATACTTCTGAAATATAGAACAGGTATATAAGTCAGTTTAAACATGTATTAAATAGCTTTGAATTTAATTCGTCGTATAAAAATCATGCCTGTATTTGACCGATTTACATTGAATCTCCATTGGAACTTAGATATAAAATGATACCGACACACCCATCCCGTTCCTCCCAACTTCACTCACCGCAACAAATCACGTCCTTCAAGATAACGGAACTCATCAAGAATAGCACCACATTATTGTCCATTGCGGCACAACCACCACCCGATGCGTTCCAAGGTGTGTGTCACGAACTTTTCCACGAAACTCCTTCACCAGCGCCTTCACGAGACCGTTCTGCGACGATGCTCTCACGACGTAGCAGGGCAACGACGGAGGTCTACTTCAGAGACAACTACGGCAATAGATGTTTAGAATCATTGAGTCTAACGACAGGGTACGGATGATTGAGGTTAAGTCTCTGAATTAAAAAAAAAATGTTACAGGTCATTCGTAGAAACAGCACATTCGCAGGTAAATTTATTTATTACCTCGCATCACGATAAGTATTTTTAATTATCGTGTCATCTCTCACATTGAAAACTGTAAATAAATATCATTATGGAATTGTTTACATCTAGTGCATTGTCTTCTTTTAATCTGTGTTAAATACAACTTAATTCTTGTTCAATTTTTAAATTTATTTTCCAAAATTAATTATGTTCCCTGACCTAGTGAACAGAGTTAAAATACTCTAAATTGAAAAATAATATTTTTTGAAAAAATAATGTTATTCTTTAATTAATACTTGAATTACTTCTCTTCTCTTAGGAATTATTATGAGTATTATTTTTCTACGAAGTAATCCTTTTCCCTTTCAAAACCATCCACTCGTGACGCTCCTCGTTCGTTACGGACGAAATCGTAACACGAATTACATGACAAATAACAGTTTAATGTAGTTTCACTTAAATATTTTCAAGAAAGCACCAATAAAATCATTCCATTTTCTACCTAATAAATTAATATCGCCGAGTGGTGGTTTAGTCGGTCGGAAGTAACCTAATAGATAGAGGTGATAGGAATGCCCATCGAAGGCAAGGGGAAAACAACCCATCTCCCGACGATAACCAGCCTAATCTTATTAAATAAATAATTAATAACTTACGACATTTTATGGACGAATAATATTTATATTTTCCTAATTTTAGATGGTTCCAAACTAGTCACCGGTAGTCACCCACGATTATGAAAATCTGTGCAGTTAATGAAATTAATTCCTACAAAGACTCATATTTTATTTTTATTAGCAATGTTTATTTTAATATAAATTCGGTGACAATTCAACCATTAAAATAAGCAATAAATCAACATTTCTTTACAAAGATTTAACCAACAATGCTTTATTTCTTAGTGTAATAATAATAGAGAATGGGTTTCGGTTCCCGTTTATTGTGACCCATTTTCTTTGGTCGCGACCCTTTGGACGGAACCACATACCCAATTTCGACGTTCGGGTGCATTTTGCGCCGAGAATTAATTTTGCCGAGAGCATCCAATGATGCTCGAGGGATCTTTTACATGCAGTATAATCATACCACATGCTGTGTGTGAACTTTCGCACTCGAAAAATCCGTCGACCGGGTTTGAAACCGCGAACTCTGGTGTGAGAGGTCACTACCACACACACATCGGCACCGACTGCTTTTTCTTTATATTTCTTACTATATATATTTAAGGGTATAGTGCGGATCCGGAACCCCCGGACCCCGTTTGGCTACATCGTTACCGGACTGATGAGTAGAAGAATGAAATTAATATTAAAGTTCAAATTAAACATATGGTAAAAATGTCTTGTTAATTATATACCCTTATTCTCATAACAAGGAACTTATTATTCATATAACTGTGAATTAGAAATTATAACAGTAATTCTTAGAACTTTATTTTGATCGGTGATTGTAAATCTCCCGGCGAGATAGTAAATTATTTCATTTTTAGTGTTCACAAGAATAATTTTCACTTTTATAAAAGTCAAGAACATTCTATGATTCTCAAGTTGTCAACATAAAAATTCGTAAATAATCAAGTCCGAATAAATCACTTGATTTCAATGATGATTTTGTATCATGAGTTAAGGTCGATGTTCATGTGTTGACTTCCAAAATTATTTAATAGTATAATAACAATAATAATTTTAGGTACTTTTGTCTACTGAGTCGTGGCTAGTCCTGGACAAACAAGTATAATAATGTAAGAAGCCGCTTCGACATTCGGAAACTATCCGGTTCCACTAAACCAAACCCCTGGAATGACTCTGTTTTGAACAGGGGGTTAATATGAGAAAATAAATCTTGTTGTTAAATCTACTAAACCACTTTTATTTCTTTTTTATTTATTTATTTTTTGCCTTTTGGCGACGTTCAGGCCATGAAACCTGCTCTTCCACCTAACCGTTGGACACTGGGAAGGAGAGATGTTGGATTACCGGGGAACCTATGGTACCGAGTCGACATTTGTCTTGAGTAGGTGAGGAAAACTCCATCTGAAAACCTCACCTAATTTGGCCGAGCAGACCTGACGCAATGTCGTGAGGATTCTCGAGACTTAAGACTACTCGCAAATACATCGACGTACGTGCGAGGTCTGCTGGACAGAATATTAGACATCTGTTTTAATTTGCTGTTTAACTTTGAACACATGTATCACTTTCTTAATTCCCTTAATAAAGCGTTTTCCGCGCCTTTTTGTCGATTGTTCTTTCTCTGTCTTGGCGTCATTTTATCACCTTAGGGGGACATTTCCGGACATGTGTACCTTAATAACTTTTTGCTCTTATCTCTCTTGATAATATGCTCTTCCATCCCTCAATTTTCTTGCGTGGAGTTTTGTGACATTCTGTATAGCACATACATATATGCATGTCATAAAGAGTACTATAAGTTTTAGACTTTCTTATTTCTTTTGTCAATTCAAAGAATTAGAATCAACTTTCTCTAGAGAATATTTTTTTCTTGCATACCAATGCCATTTGTTTGAAACAAATGAAACAAGCCCACGCGTCCATGTTACATGATGTTCATATTTGTATCTCTAAGGTCAAAGGTGGTACGAATAACTGAAGTATTGTACTTGTGGAATAAATACTATCGGTGATAAGAAAAAGACGATAGTGGGAGGAGTTTGATGGAAAATTCTAAAACAAGAACATACCAGTGAAAATAAGAACAAGTGTCAGCAACGACGGGGAGGAGAAACGTGCGTGGCAAAAATAGCTAAGGAAAGAAGCGGAGTCAGCGAAGGAAAGAGTCTCCATGGGTGACGTCGTTCGGAGGAATCAGATCGTAGTGCGCTCGCAAATCTTATGAGTCGTGTGTTTCTCCGGGATTCACTTGGTGCAATCGGGAGATGCGATGTGGAGACGAGATGTTACGGCGCTCCAGACTTGACTGAGTGGTGCGTACGTCGCTCGTTGCAGTCCGCACGACAAGCGGATTCTTGTCGTCCATCGATATATGGCACTTATAAACCAGACTAATGGCCACAAAAATTTCCCGTTCTGTCGGTGCGCAAAAACCCTGAAATTCAGCCTCCTTATAGGAAAAATTGATGGAAGAAAAAGGAATAACTGTGAGCAACATGTTCCAGTATCGCTTTTTAAAGTACTGCAGTGTCCTGTTTGTAACTAGTGAAGCATCTTTGACTAACAAGACGCTCGTATCGTTATAATTTATGTCATAATCAAGGTATATGTTTACTAACAACAAGAAGCAAATAAATATCTCCTCCTTTTTTGCTCTCGTCGGGAGAGGAAGAGAGCGAAGAGGAATGAGAGAACGAACTCGGATACGGCGCTCAGGTTGACGATCAAATCAGGAAGCTCGAAGGCCGAACTGGCGGCAAGAAGCTGACCGCACTCCACTGAAACGTGTAATTGGTCATTATGGCGGGACGTCAGGCCGCGCTGCCATGTTTGCCGACAGGAGCGCGCCGTGCGGTGGCGCGGCGGCGCGGCGCACTTCTTGCGTTCCCACCTGCCTTTCGGCCGGCGCTGCGACAGCAGTCGAGGCGGCGGCGGTGGCGGCAGTTCGTCTGAACGACCGCCTCTCCGCTGGTTGGACCGAGCGACCGACCGACCGTCACCGCCATCACCACCGCGGAGCTTCTCAGGGGCAGGTCGGAAAAAGTGCGAGTCGCACCCGACCGCTCTCTCTCTCTCTCTCTCTCTCTCACCGCCGCGCTGCCGCTGCACCTCCTCCAAGGCGATGGCCGTTGAATCGAGAGAGCGCGTAAGGGTTTTTCAAGTAAAGAGCAAATTACTCAGAGCAACTGATAAGAAAACAAGTCGCGGATTCTCTTCGTGGCGTTGTTTATGGTTTCTCTAATCTGGAAGCGAGCGTCACGTCTTCAACGAGGTAGATTATAAAACGATTTACCTCAATCTTTCAAAGCGCGTTGGGGCGCGAGAAATATACAGGGGTAGGGTATCGAGTTGGCTTCTGATGTTGTAATTGTTCTATTGCGATATACACTTCTTGCATCACTAGCAACTATCATAACCGCTTCATCTTAGAACGATGTTCGCTGGAAATGTAGAGCGTGGTAGTCCTCTGTAATCCACAGCACCGTCTATTTACAGGAAAAGTCTCCCCAAGTTTCCACTTATTAAGTGAAATGAATAATTTCATGATTATTTTTAGTGAAGTTTTCGTCTCCAAAATAAGTAGGACAGACTCCTCCAGTATTTCGTACAGATAATTGTGCGTTCAGCAAGATTTATAAAATATATAGATTCAACAGTCTGATAAAAAACCCAACCTATACATATGTCAAAGAGTTATAACTGTCGACGAAAATGAAGAAAAAGAGTAATAACATATTATGAAACTGCCAATCTGATACTACAGAACTCTTTAAGAAGTTCTTTCTTCTGAGTACTGTAATTCGCTGTTTAATGAATAAGCTGCAACGATTCACACATCATTACATAAGTACTCTTCCACAGTTTTCTTTATAATTGTGATATTTATATTTCACAAGTATTTATCCAGGTTTTTGTTACATCAAAATCAGGAAGATAATTGAACATATTCACCTATTGTTAGAGTAGGTTTTCGTCAACTCAATTGGGTATACACAATGGAACTGTTCTTAACTAAATTTCGTTAATATATCAGTCAGTTGCTCCAGGGTTAACCCTTTCACATGTCGTGAATTGTACAGTTTACTCCAGGAGAGCCGTATTTGGAAGTATGGGACCTCTCATGTCGCGGCGGTCACCCCTGCCAATAGCGACGGTCCGGGATACATCCGATAACTTAAAATGCGTTTCGCTAAGTGGTGTGTTTTAAGGCTACATTGTCCCTACATTAAGTATATGGTTAATTTAGATGAAACAAATATATATGACAATGTTTACTTTCTTAAGCTTGGTGTAACTTGATAGGCCTGCTGTTAGAAAATGGGTCGTTACCACGCGCTCCCGCTCTACCACACTTCGGGTTTACTCCAAGATTAGATTAGATTAAATTAAATTACTGTTCTGTTTTCACTGTACACTTTCAGTTAATCACAGGCCACGCGGCATCGTACTTCCGTTAGGGTGGTCAAGGGTGTATTGGAGCTGGAGCGCATGGGAAAGATACTCACGTACTGCTTTTGTCGTGGGAGCGGTGATCCTTTCGTATTGTAGACCCTATCACTTTGTTCCATGTTGACCTCATCATGATTGTAAAGTTGGCTGAAAAATAAATTTTTCATTCAGTTATTCCAATATTCCTGACTTAGTGTTTAACACTTTTAAATCTTAATATTTTGCTCGCACAATAACTGGGAGACTGCCGCTCCTTATGGGGAAGGTCGTTTATTCTGAACCAACTGCTCAGAAATATGAGTCCTCAGCTAGATTTGGTTGAGATTCCAACTCTGAGCAAGCGTGAAAGTGAGGGCACTAAACAAGCGGAGTTAAATTTCATCTCATTTTCGAGTATACGTCAGTTCGTCTGAATAGACGCGACAGGTGGGAACAGGTTGACGAAAAGAGGTTTGTCTTAGATGTTGGAGCAATGTTGTTCTGGTGCTAGACAATTCCCGGTGCGACGATGTGGTTTTTTTAATAAATATTCCGAACTGCATTCCGCTCGGAGTACTGCATGGCGTGGTCACCTCTTGAGCCATCACGGTGTATTGGTAGATATTCCAGATATATTAACGAAGCAATTGTAAGTAAACGATTGGAATAGTTCTCAGGATGTTTCTTGTTACTATGCTATTGTTTTCTTTCTCGAAAATCAAATAATTCTTAAAGTATGTCGTAGTTATATGTATGCGAAAGTGTTTCAATGTCGAGGCTAAATTCCAGATTACAGACACGAACGAGAGAAAAATCAGAATTTGTTGTACGTTCCTCGTACCGGAATATTCATAAAATCTTGTTGCAGTCTATACCGGAGAACGCCCAGAGGAAACCACGACTTATTGGCATATTGTAGTACATACTCTTTTTCTTCATGATCTCATCGTAGATGGAATATGTTCTGTGTATAAAAGTAGTTGGCAGTGAAACATTCGTCCGCAACAAGAATGTCTCGGTGTGCCGGTTTTAAAACATCAAAAATGGAAGGACGATATTAGAATCCGCAGTAAGGTGATTAATTGAAGTAATTCAGACATTTGTGCATGTCTGTCATATGGATTTGTAATAAAGTACCATAACTTAACGAAATTCAAAGTGACAATTTAAAGTTTAATGTTGCTCCAAAATTATTTAATCATTGTTTAATGGTTTGCCAACATACGAAAGAAAATTAAAAAGTATCCATGTGTCCAATTTAATTTGAAAAAAATGATAGTGTTCGATTTTTGAGAATTTTCTTTAATATCACAGAATGAATTTTTTAAACTTTCCTTCTGGTTTTGTTATTTGTTGATATTATTAAGTTTATTTATGATATTATATTAAGTAATTATTGATAAATATACATGTTTTCTTATTCATCCTCCTACTTTACCGACAGAGGAAGCGTTTTTCTTCGCTCTCCAATTCATAGGTCTCGTGCTCTATTGTCGGAATAGAACTGGAATCGGAGTGAGGTTGCGGAGTGGTGGTGGGGGCGACATTGTTGTCATTTCACACATTGCCAGCCTTCGACGGTATAGTTCGCATTATTACTGGCAACGCTGGAGGTTTGCTATGACACGATGGTTCTCCTGGCAGTGACGATTGCCTCTGGCGCCACAGTACGACCGTTAAGCAAAACCCTGTTGCAGTTTTATTCGGACTATAGATTAGGCATTATCCATTTGCCATACCGGAAATTAACGAGTGATACCTTACGCTATCCAGCAACCTACCGTATTTTATTCCCCTCTCCTTCACCCTTTCGTTAGCTGGGACCTCAAAATAGGCACTAACAGTCAATAAATTAAACAAAAAATAATTTTGGTAATAAATAGCCGGGAAGAAGGAAGCTTAGCTCCAGAAATACATCCATTCCTCAAGAATTTGTCATCCATAATTAAATTGTTTATCATATCAAAGTAATCATTCCCGCCGATGGTCCAACCCCATTAGTCAAAGTATGTTAAACTCAAATTGAAACTATCTTTGTTTGGAATCTCCATGATTCTATACGTTTAGTTCTTTGGAAGAATTATTCCATCCCAGGAGTAATCAAGATTTATAATTAACTAAAAGCAATCGACAAAATCTTATTAAATTTAATGAATGGGATTGATCTATTCTTATCAATCGTAATTAAAAATAACTTTTTCGGATTAATTAGGAAAATTACAAAGCCATTTTTTTTTTCAAATTACTTCCTCAAAACTTTTAAAGGGGATTTTAATGAACTTGATCAAGGAAGATGCAAGTGTAAGATTACAGGAGTGAAACTCTGGTAATTGGCAGGTCATCTATGACGTGCCACTTTTGTAATAAGCTCAATAAACTTATTACTTCTTGTTGTTCTTTCTTCTTCCAATTTGACTACTTTTTCGAATTTGTTGAAGTTGAAAGTAACAATCCTAATTCCGTGATATTCTTTGAACATACNTTGAAGTTGAAAGTAACAATCCTAATTCCGTGATATTCTTTGAACATACTGACGAGGGTTGGATTCCATGTAATTTAAGTCAATTCAATTCCTAGAACGTGTAATGCTTTTAATTCATAATTGAGGGATTTCAGCTCTACATGAAATGCATTTATGAGCTGAAAACTAAAACATTCACAGATTTATAAATTTTATTCTTCCTTAAAATATTACCCATCTTTAAATTTATGAGGAATGGTGAATCATATAGTGAAATGTTATGAAGAATAAACATTTCTAAACTGGGTAAGTGTACCAAAGGTTTACTGTGCTGACGTATTTTAACGACTGGTGTATCCAGTTATATTTTCTACAGTTACTTAACCTATCGGGTGTGGTCTGAAATTTTTCAGTGTGTGCCTGCAGTTTAGACGTATGTTTTATTGATTTAGTATCTTCTCACTGACGTATATATAATGACACAGTAGCAAGTCACTTATACTGAGTAATGGTTAATGTTTTGAAAATAATTAGTTTGCTACCAAGAATCATGTACCATATTACATAATAATCAGGAATTTAAAATAAATCTGAAACTAATGGTAAATATGTATCAAATTGCAACTTCATTCTTATATTTCCTCCAATTTTGGTAAGTTTTAAAAACAAATATCCCTCAGTAAAGTCTATCGTTTCAACTATCTAATTGTATTCTACATCGCACCGAAGACGTCATCTAGTGACTTCTGATAACATTGTGTTGGGTATGTTCAGAAAAATTTGTAACATTATCCCTGGTGGGCAAATAGGAACGTACGTGAATGGAGTTAGGAGGCGCCAGAACCAACTCCAATAAGTACTTCTTAATACATTGTGCTCAAAGGACGCACAATGTTAACTTGACTGATTTAATGAAAAAGTCTCATTGGAACATGCAGCAACAAGGCTCACCATGCAAGTAAGCACCATGGGTTCTTGTTGGATGCAGTAGTAAGTACAGGTAAATTTCGGGGGAATTGCTCTATGATTTTGAGTCATCACACAGACCACAAAAGACGACCATTACGTTCTTTTATAATTTTTAAGTAGTTCACCTGGTTTTTAATAATTGTAGCATTTAAATGGAAAATGTTCTAAGTGCCAAAAAGTAAATGGAAAATGTTCTTTTTACAGGATACACAAGAAACTGATTAAACACCACCACTGATTGACTTCTTGTTTGTTGCAACTCATGGTGCTTAAAAAAACCCTTTATCCAAATTTAAGTTGTTCTGCTAAAACAATTGTAAAAAACCATTGAAAGCGTTAAATAATTAAAATATGAATAATGTTCAAAATGCCATGTATGATTTCCAAAAACAGCTCCAAGTACCACGGATAATATACCCAAAAGAGTGTACTTGCCACGCATGAAAACCATCGTTTTGCTCGGCGTCACGAGAAATTATTGAAAAAAAAGGGTTAAAAATATATTTTATAATATTGTTTCTCGCCACATTATAGCATAATACACGTTAGCTTCTCGACGACGTATATATACACGCAGTGGCGGATCTAGACCGTACTCAAAGGGGCGGGGGTCTAACCGGGGAGCATTTTGGTCTCACAAATTTCATAAATATTACCTTTAAATAAAATGTATCAAATAAATATTTAACAATCTGGTATTACTAATGACAATAACAATTATTTATTAAAGTTATTAATATGGTATTATTAATTTTATTATAGTGGTATTAATTTGGTATTATTAATATGGTATTATTTATAACAATAACAATTATAACTAATAACTATTATTAATCTGGTTAACTTCTTTTATAAATAATAAAATTAAATAAATAATTTTACAAAGTATGCCATTTATCAACTTCAATTCTATCTGTTGAGTTCAGGTCCAATTGGTGGGACCCAATAGATCCGCCACTGCGTACATGCTATCTCTTGACCGTCATAGCAAATAAACTATCAATCGACGAAGGCACCACAGCATTGGTGTTGCCAAGGAGAACGTTTTCTCGATTAAAAACAATATTTGGCACTTACAATCTTTTTCGTGCACATGCCTCAATTCATCGCGTCGTCTCCTGAAGAGACAAGATCCTCATATCAATAGAGAGTTTTTGCAAAACATACTCGATTCCTAGCGAATAGGTTACGTTGATGACGCTAACTGTGTAACGTACATGGAAAGAACACGTGTAATCGATATATTTTGCATAGTGTACCTTCTCCTCAAATCATACTAAAAATTGTAAACCTACTTCTATGCAAGCGCACTTTACTACTACTACATACTTCTATGCAAGCGCACACAAGTTAACCATACTGTGAGTACAACAGCACATGCTCATATGGCACACACGTCCAGAAAATCTCTCGCATAACCTCTCAGACATGAACATAACCTCAAATCCAGACCAGACCAACATAACCTCAAATCCAGACTTCTCTCACTAGCGTACCACTATCATGCGCGATCAGATGTTACGCTAGGAGCGTTAGTGTATCACTAACTTCTGAGCATGCTCAGAAGTAACTTGCACATGGATAGCGTTTACGATAGCTCGTAGTTATGCCATGCAAACTCCCTAAATGTTGTGTTTACAGAGCCACTACTTCTGCGACCAGGCGCTGGTTTAATGGGAGGGGGAGCCGGTACATCGGCGACGGCGGCGGCTGCTGCGGCAGCGGCGGCTGCTGCGTTGTCAGCCTCGGCAGGTCCCGCACCGCCTCCACCCCCCTCAGGCGCTGCGATGCGTTGCCACCTTCGTAAGCATAAGCCGAATCGCAAGCCACGCACTCCTTTCACGACGCAACAGCTGCTATCGCTGGAGAAGAAGTTCCGAGAGAAGCAGTACTTGTCCATAGCGGAGCGCGCAGAGTTCTCCTCGTCACTGCATCTCACAGAGACACAGGTGGGCATAACATCAAACATTTTAGGAAGGTTTGACGTCATATAACAAAATACAAAAAAAAAAAAAAAAATTAATAACAGGTAAAAATCGTTTATCCATTAACAAGGGAAGAATAGTGAAGTATCTTTCGAATTAGTGGTAGAGTTTAGCGGTTTGAGTCTTCGCAGTGTAAATAATGTATTGTATTTTACATTTGACTTTTCGTTGGCACATTTTCAGACCATATTACGCGAAGTTATAAAATGTTGTAAATTTTTGAATGATTAGTTGGGAGTTGACTTCGTTATAGTCGTGAGTGAAACAATTTATTTTTTTCTTCTTCTTCTTCATATTTATTACAAAACTTTGTAAAATAAATCAAAAGAGTAAAAATGACATATTTACTGAACCTAAGAATCATTTTTCTGTTGCCAGTGAAAATAAATCTGTTTCTTAAATTATTGCACATTCTATGGATTCCGATTCAGTGTAGTTAAAATTTTGCAAAAGAGGGTGCGAAGAAATGAAATTTATATATTCCAATATCATTAGACATAATCACATGCTCAATATTTCTAGTACTTATTTATCCTCTGAGTGTGCGCAGGTGAAGATCTGGTTCCAAAACCGTCGAGCCAAAGCCAAACGTCTTCAAGAGGCCGAAATCGAGAAGATGCGGATGGCCGCACGTCCGTTACTGGTGCCGTCATTCGCGTTGCATCCTCACGCGCAGCCACCACCGCATCCCCATGGACCGCATCCTATGTATCCTGGAGGCTTCGCCGCGCTGCCGTTCTTCGCCGCGGTGGCGGAGGCCGCTGCAGCTGCGGCGGCAGCTGGAGGTCAAGGAGGTGGTCCTCCAGCGGGCCTCTTCGGCCCTCCTCCACCGCACACTCAGCAGCACGAACTACTGGGGACAATGCCGCCACACTGACCCGGACTGCGGCGGGCAACTTCCCCCGCTCTCCGTTCACCACACGATGAATGAGGAAGTGATGAAAAAGAGCGCGTGCGTTTGAACATCACCGTTATTCCTTCTTTAAGAAAATAATCACCGATTAACCGTCATGCATGGCGTGTACGAGAGGAAACAGTAGAAACTGGCACTCGAACGCAAGCAAGTAGGATCGGTTCGGCCCAATCATTCTGGTGGCAAAAACAGGTAGTTCCCAGTTATGCCGCATCAACCGCGGCAACCNAAGAGACAGGAACTACTCCGTGTTATTTGGAAACTTATATTGCCAAAAATCAGAAGATGTATGTATGTTGCGTTACAACATTAACAATATTGCATCAGCAATTCTGATTTTAATATCTGGTACATAAGGGGACATAGTAATAAGAAATTTCGACATTGTTTGGCCAGCGCTTCAATCGCTAAGTGTAGACTCGAACGAGAACTATTTTTATTTTCAGTTGTTTTAATATCGATGTTCCTAACCTTGCCATAGCACGAATATCTTTTCACATTCATACATGTGCTTTGACGCGTACTTCACCTCTTTCTT